>JAUTDX010000650.1:0-170010 GCA_030844895.1 Ambrosia x helenae
TTTTCATTGTCAAAATCTTTAATTACGAAACCACTAGAGGTATTTAAAGAAAACTCTACAATGAAACTATAAACTACTATCTGGAAAAATAGGTGAAATTTTCACAATTTTAGAAAAAATGATTTTTCCTAAATTTTGGACACAAATATAACAGTTCCTGCACTATCGTCAAACGAATTCTCATAATTTCAAAGAACACGTTGAATATCGGAGTATCAAAAACAAAATAATATTTGATAACCAATGGGCTATGCATCTTGATTGTATCGTCGATGTTAAACGAAATGACCAAAGTGTGTGGTTAATTAGAGCTTATCTTAGCAATCTAAATATTTCCTTTGTTTTATTTGACTATTGCAAAAGGGTCATGTTTGTTACCTTTCAAAATATCTTTATATAATGATGTTGTTTAAAGGACAATTTAAACATAATTGCATGTTGGCGTGGAATTAGGATCAAATGGGCATATAATGGGGGACCACGTGCATGTCTTTGTCTTTTTGATAAAGCAAAATAGAATAGAACTTACTAAAAAGCTATTTATCTAAATACATGTTTTTCATCATAAATTTACATAAAACGATTTACAAGTTGGATGATCATGTTTTAGAGTTCGTTCAATACAATACTTGTTTCAATTAAAATTGGCTATTCGATTGATCGCGTTCCTGTGACTCTTATCAGCTTATAATCGTATTTCATTTGACGGATCAAGTGATTAGAGATGGTTAGATGATTAAGATCCATCATTAATTAGTTGTGTTTCATTATTATTTGAACCAAATTAACAATTGATTAGATCGATTAACAAGTCAAGATAATAAAATAGAGTAAAGATTTTTTTTGGTACAAACTCTGAGAATCAAAGGAGGATTTTTTTTTTTCAATTTTTTTCCCATAGTGTTAAACATGTATTATAGTATTGAAAACTAAAAAAAGACTAAAAAAAAATAAATTTTGGTGTAGAGTAATTACGTGTAGAGTAATTAGATAATTACTCTAGTATAAACTAATGTATTTACTTTAATGACGGAATTACACTAATTTTTTTTTTATTTTTATTTTGTATTATTCATCTTGAAAGTATGTTTAAGAACATGGGAAAAAAAATTCTAAAAAAATAAAAATTTACCCTTTTGATTCTTACAGTTATTACCAAAAAAACACTTTGTATTCGATCTTTACTTAATAAAAATATTTAATTATCTGCCATTTAATTTTAATACTAGAAACTAAGCCCCCGCGCGCGTTGCGGCGGCGGGGAAAAAACCTTGCCAAGCTACATTAAGCACCCTGTGTTGCGGGGGCAGAGGTAAAACGACAGCAGGTAACGTTGCGACAATCATAGCCGAGAAAATAAAAGTATCGTGACATAGATATAGTGATATACTGACCAAAATACTGGAATTCGTTTTTAATAACAGGTTTGTGATAGTACCTAAACACGACAAACAAACTCCGACATAACCATCGCCCCTCTAAAAACAAATTTAATACAATCCGTTTTCCAAACCACAATCCAAAAACAATTCAACTTGAATCCTATATTCAAACTACAATTAAAGATAACAAAATACTATCAATCAGTATTCAGCATTTGTAAACCTTCTTCTTGGGTCATTTGTGATCATTTTATCATCTTGCAAGATCAATATTTAAACATGAATAATATAAAACTATGTAATCAAAAGAAAAAGATGAACTAATAACTTAAAAGAGGCACAGTCTAACCATCCGTGAATGATTAGATTAAAAACCTGGGCTTTAGCTTATTTAAACAAAAGAGTATATATGGGCTTGAACCACAGGTCGACTAAGAACCATGTGCACCGAGAACCACAAAATGTACCATACAAAAATTTACATGTGTGTAACCCAATTACAAAATACCAACAAATGATATCAAGCAAATAGCCCTCGATTTCCAACGGAAATATGTAAGCTATTTAAAATGAAAACGTGGACTGAAAAAGCACACACCTCAATAGAAGTAGCAGACAACAAACACCAAGCAAAAGCTGTCATAGGTAAAAACCACAGTGATCAGTTGAGAATGTGGATTATGTATACATCATGTAAGTTCACATTTGTGGGTTTTGTAAGTGAATGTCTTTTGTTTGTTTCATTGTTTGGTATTCAATCTTAATCGACATTGGATAACAAACATGTTTCTTATATGCATAATTTTCAAATCAACAATCAAATAAAAAGGAAATAATACGAATAAGTTGATGCAAGACTATAGTTGGAAATCATTTTGTCTCCCTTTCCTCCACCAACACCTACAACTCCAAAACCCTAGACTAAGCGACTCGTTAGTAATCGAAGCCCTCACCAGATCTGGAGAGAAACGGATCCACAGTGATGAGGACCATCTGCTCCTCCTATACTCACTCAAAAACAAAAACTGCCGCATTCGATTCATGGTTAGTAAGCAACACTATTGAAAAAACTCTAAAGGAAACTTGGTAGAATTTGGGAAACTTTTAATCAATGACAAATGGATTACTCATATGATGACTGATGGCTAAGTGGTTATAGTAACAAAACACTTTTACATGTATCTTATTCCATATTTTGGTAGAAGAAAGCTTACACTGATGATGAGAGTAAACCCATCTTCTCCACCACCATCCATCCCTGATCAATAAAATATCCAGCAGGTTGTCAATACCAAACTTTCAAGATCTGTGACAAAATAGCATAATTATTACATAACTAATGATAATGATGGAATGAGTTATGATAATGGTAAAAATTTCAAATTCCATAAGCTCATAGATTTATTACTTTGAAAGTTCCACTTTGCAAATTTTTAGGCCAGATTTATAGATTTATAGCTTTTGAAAGTTCCCCTTTGTAAATTTTAGGCCAGATTTATAAAATCAACCAATACCCAAGTTATAAAAAAATACACGCTGGCAGCCAAGATCTTCATAACTGGACAGCAAAAAAGGCTTCGTTTTTATTCATAATACATATAAGTTACTGATGATAATTAAATCATAATCAAAAGCCAATTCATGTACCTGGTTAGACTTTGTTTGGTCCATTTAAACTGAATTAAATGATGAAAACTATAATACTTCATATCCCTGATCGCAATTTCACACAATATAAAAAAGAATCATCAATTAAGAACAAAAATTAATTTATTGAAACCAAGAGACCCTAATGGTAAACATATAATGCAATGTATCTTTAAATGAACTCACGAAGATTATAATGCTTCATATCTATTTCTATCATTAACAAAGTTGGTACAAAATAATTATCGATTTCAATTGTCATTTAGCACAAAACATTCATTCACCACTATAATACTTAGTTAAGGATAGCTTTGGAGAATCAAGTAATGACTCGTTTGCTTTTATTTTTAAAGTAATATAAGAGCAAACATAAAGTAATAATTGTATTTCGTTTTAATATTTCATAATAATATAACATGGTTAGTGATGATTTCTTATTGGAGTAATGATTTATTTTAGGCGGTGGGTGGTTTGAACAAATTCCGTTGATAATGGATTTGATCTTTATTTATATAGAAGAAAAATAACACTACAATTGACAACATAAACCTGGGATTTCGACAGTTATATTTTGTCATGAATCACTCACACAAAACAAAGTTATCAATTCAAAGTCAACAGGATTTCGATAAATCACAAAAGGGAATATATATATAAAAGAAATCATCAACTACTACTACCACACACATACACATATATGTATATATAAGGTTTCAAGTAAGAAAAAATTACCAGGGCAAATGAAATCCCACCATCTAGTTGTAGGAAAATCATGAATCTTGAATATACAAAAAAACGTTAACTTTCAAGGTCAAAAACTTTTATATAACAGGGTAACCTTTTATGAGACCTGTAGATTAATTTTTTGAGCAGAAAAGCCTAAACTGAAAACATAATATCTAACAAAAGCATAAAAAAAGAAACAGCAAAAAGTGAAATAATAAAGAATGAGACATCAAACGAAAACATAAAAGTTCAAATAAAAGACTTACTGAACTGAATGATATTAGGCCGGAAAAATCAATCAAAGGACAAATCGATAATACCGAATTGAGACCTGAAAAGCTCGAAGGCAACACCATTTACCTATTAAAGTAATCCCTAAATAAAATCAAACAAACAACAACCTACAAAACATGGATCTGAAAAAAAAAGTTTTAAACCTGGACACCACAGATCCCGATGAAACACTAATCGCAAGCTGCTTCTGGAACATCATAATCAAGGGCGAACGCGTTCGAGTGGTAATTGAAGTTCTCAACATATGATGATGAAACGGTGCCCTTTGCGTCGATTATAGGTGATATGGGTTGAGAAGAAGACGATGAGAAGAAAACGATGGCGTCGCCGGAGTTAGCAGGGCGGTGGAAGGAGCATGTAGTAGGGTGAGAGAGAGAGAAGGTAGAGAGAGTGAGAGAATGGGTTGGAGGTCTTGAAGACAGCAAAACCACCTCACAAAAACCACCAGCCCATGTGTTTGTTAAAACCACCAGTACAACACTTAAAGGATATAGTACAACACACTAATGCACAAACCTATTGGTAATTAGAATTATTTAAATAGAAAATGGATGAAAAACAAAATACGGTTTCCTTGCAAATCCATAACAAAAAACATTAGTGGGCTGGGTCACCGATGGGCCTAAAAGTCTCTATTTGTTTATATTCTTACATCTATAAATATGAAAATGAGAATAAATATCTCCTAGTTTTGTTTGAAATCATGAGAACTTTTGTCTCTTGAACTTTTCTTTCTAAACCTTATGTTTTTTTATTATTAATTTAGATATGTATAAAACATGTATGTGTTTTCTTGCAGTTAGAGGTTTTCCTTTTGTTTTACATAAGTGTAATTTTAATGTTGATTTATCTATAATTGTTCTTAGACTTATGTAAAATCAAAAAACACAATTGTTAAAAAACGCATATAGGTTCTTTACATTTTTTTTTATAAGATAGTTTATAGATAGATAAATAAATAATTCTTACAAGTTAATAAAAAACATAAGGTTTGAAAAATAAAATAAAATTTGAAAGGTAGTAATTCTTACGATTTTCGTTACTCAAAGGCAGTTCCTATTTGAAACGTCACTTATTAACAAACCCAGCCCATTCAACAGGCCAAACTCATAACAACGAACTCTTGTCACGACCACACTCCCATCATGAAGCGCGACGCTCAAAACCACTAGTTTACTTTAATTTATTTTATTAGTTTTCCATAACTCGTAATATGTTTATTGGGCCTTAGAGAGAAAGAATCATTAGAGAAGAAAGTTTAATATGAGAAAAGATAGAACAATGTGTATAATGGTCAAACTAAAACACTTAGTATTTTCTAATCTAACATTAATTTTTCTGTCTTTAATTATTTCTTTATCAAAAACATTTACTCTATACATATCAAAATTTATCCTAAACATACTAGAATTCGTAGGTCCTCCACTATATTCAAGTTTTGTAAAGCAGGTGGGTCAGCTTTGTCATACGGGGTTCGGGTTAGAATGGATCGAATCTCAAAATGTTTAGGTTGGTTCAGGTCACAATGTATTCTAAGATAGGTTCAGGCCACTATAGGGAAAAAAAATCAAATAAGCAAAACTGGTTTTGGAAAACAAAAAAAAACAGTCGTTTTTTATTTCCGACAATGAATACACACGAATCATCGACAAGTAAACAAAACACTTAAATTATAGCGGTTTTCAAATTATGACTTGAATTTGAGTTTTGTTCAAGCAAAATTGTCTCTTCTATCATGTGCCTGCTAGAAGTGAACCTGTTTCAAACAAAAAACAACCTTAATTAGCTCATATTTGCCATTCAAAAAATATATATAAATAAAATTAGTTCATATTTCCTTATAATAATCAAACAAATCACATATTTTGAATGATCATTGTAGGAACTTGTCCAGTTGCCCCAAGACACAGAATATCACTCAAAGATGCATACATTGTGATATAATGGAAAACAACACATGAAGTGTATCTCACCTGGTTACGCATTACAACCCTCTGATTTTGCATAACGCATAGATACAAGACCCGATAAACCCAAGAGATTGGCCCAACATGTTCAGCTAGTTATATTGAACACGATTAGAAATATAAAAATAAAAACATGTAAAAGAGACTTTGAAAATCACATTCAAATGTAAAAGTTTAATCTCAAAACGGGTGGTTATATACCAGATCAAATGGGAGACCACCAAAGAGAATCCAACCGAACCCGATCGTGAAAAGATCCTACAATAACATTATAGATGTCATAACTAGCTTTGCATAGAAAACATATTACCTCTGTCCCAAAAAGTCAAACATTTGACTTTCAGAGTCAAACAAGTAATGGTTTATTTTTGGGAAGTATAAGAATTCTGACCTTGTGGGACACAAAATGCATTTGGACATTTATAGAATTGTAGAATTATAGTTAAATATGTCATTCTTTAGCTTTAAGTTTACCATTACCATTATACTTTCTTTCATCCCCAAAAGTCAAAATTTTGACTTCTCAAAGTCAAAACATAACCTATATCAAACAACATGAAATCAAAGCTTTGCAAACCTTTAAGTTCCCGCAAATTGTTTGTGTGAGGGCTGAGTTTAGAGTAGTGTTCAAGAAAACCGCGTAGTTCAAAAGGAAAGCCAAAACACATGACAGAAGCATCACAACCTGAAAAAAAAAAAAAATTCAAGATTAAAGTATGATATATGGGCTAGAAGTCCTAGAACGTGTAACATTCTACTGGTTTGACATAAAGCGTTTATATTATTGCAATTTCATACCTGAAATCCGATCGATGACAAGTGAGGGAAGTTGGCTGTAGCTTGGAGATCACCAGATACCCATGTCCATAGTAACAAGATTGGAGTACATATTAGACCTACAAAACAATTCGGGTCAACATTTGGATTTTTTAATTCAAGAGTAAAAATATACCTTTTTTTTAACAAGGGTTGGTTCTTACCATTGCACCACATAAGACCAAAGCTATTCAGACCGCTAGATTTTCCTAAGGAAATAACAATATGTATGTTACAACCTATCTTGAAATGAGAGGATCAATAAGACAATAATGAGAGCATATCACTACCTATTCGAGCTATGGAAGCTAGATATATCGCGGGTACATATGTTTGCTGAGAAAACTATGGCGTAGGCATAAGAATCAAATGACAAATCTCGAGCTCCAGCTATGAAGGCACCAAATATGATTATCCCTACACTGAAATCAAGTTGTTTGACAAACTTTTTTAGTGATCATGAGAACCGGCCATTATATGGCTCTCCCATACCCTACTAACCAACAGGACCAAGTAAAGCACCACAACCTAGACACGCGGCCTTCAAGGGTTAACGGAGGAAACAATGAAACTTTTGTTTGAATACTTAAGACATAATATTATATGGTTTTCATGTTCCTCAGGTTTTATGGTTTCAAAAGGTATTTTAGAGAGTAATATAAAAATGTATTGACATAAAAGACTTGTGAAGCACTGAAACCCCTACAAACATAAGTCACATACCCCATGGTCCTTATATTATACTATATCTTGGAATTAGTGTTATGAAGTTTACAACGTACCTGCCAATGACATGAAGTGAATACTTTTGTCGCGCCACAACATACTCTACTACCATTGTAAATGCTACAGTGGTTCGTCTAAGTGTTGTGTACATGGGCACACTCACCCCACGAACCGATTCCATTGAAACCAACTTTTGCATACAAAAGAAGACATGTCAAATAACTAAGAAAACATAATAAATATGTATGGACACGTTCAATATAGAACCAGCTTTTATGTAGAGTGAGAACTACATAACTATTAAACACTTGTACATAAAGAGAAAGTAGGGTGGTTATTGGTTACATAACCCACTACCTTATGTAACATAATAAAGCAATATGTACAAGTGTTTATGTTGTAATAGTAAATCTCAACTTAATTCTTTTTTTTATGGGCATTTAACGGTGTTTGAGCCTTCGACGTTCAAATAAAAATACACCAACTAGTAAGTATAATGTACCATGTAAAGAAGATAGGAGATGACTAGAGGAAGAGTTGTAAGCAATGTATTTAATGGTACAAAAATCCCCGGGATGTTATTCATGCTCTGGTTTTCATCATTCACTCGGAAAGAGATGATTTTTCGACGTCGCAATGCGTAAAGAAGAACAGATGAACACACCATCTACAACAGACATAGAGAATAGGTTGCACAAGTTAGTTTTGACTTATTTTTTAAAGTCAAATATATCATTTTATATTTTGAACTGGTGACGAATATCGTCATTGTAGAGGTCAACTCGATGACTAAATCGATCTAGGAGAATGTAATATAACAACCTTAACTGTTTTCAATTAAAAAAATATAAACCAAATGTTTAAATTTTTACTATGAAAAATATGAAGTTTGATCTATGGAAAGTCAAATTTGAAAATAGTTGTAGAGTTGAACCTGGAAAAGAGTAATGACATTGGCACATGGAAACTTATATGAGGAAAGAGCAGCTTTGTTGAACATTATCAAGAGAACTACAAAATAAACATAGAAATTATTGGAAAATAGTCAACACCGTCAAGAATCATAAAATAAACCACATCACTAATCGCATTTGATTAAATTTGAACAATATGTTGTATTTACCGTGATATGTACACAACCGATTACCAATGGGGTGGTAGTCCATTGGTAAAGGCAAAGTCTTTAAACACCTAAATTGTGGAAGGTATTGGGTTCAAGTCTCAAAGAGAAATTAGCCTTTCAAAAAAAAATGTACACAACCGATAAATATTTTTTTTGGTTGTTAATAAATATTTAATATTTCATTGATCAAACAGGTAAAAACCAAAATAAATGTTATTATAAATAATAGTAAATTAAAGTTCATTTTTCAACAATATAACTTAACACTAGTTTTTATCCCGGGAGTGTTCCGGGTTAAAATATCTAATATGACATAATAAAATATTTAATATGACAACATAATTAATGACTTGCCAATATATGATTAATGAATATTATTATTATTATTATTATTATTATTATTATTATTATTATTATTATTATTATTATTATTATTATTTCTTTTAAACAAATCCCTGCCATAAGTTATCATATTCTAATATAAAAAAAATGAATCTCCGCGCCGGGGTATAAATCTAGTGCCATTACAAAATGTTATATAATGTCAAATGAATTCGGAAGTTTGTAATTGATCATTCTAAAAAGAACTAACATGAAATAAGGAAAAAAAGTTATTTATTGAAATATCGAACGCATTAGTCTAAGGGTTATGTGATGCGTTAAAAAATTCATGGGTGTATGATCGGGTATATAGTTCGGGTATTTGGGTATGTAGTTTCGGGTAATTGGGTCGGGTATCACCTAATCCCAGGCCCAACCCAAACCCACAATTTTTTTTAAAGTAATCTCAAACCTGACACAATACCTGTCGGGTTACAAAAAATAGTCGTTTTTTTCTCCGTTTTTTATATAACACTATGGTACTCGTTGGAAAGATAATAAAACGCTCGTTAATTTGGTGTAATTTTTTTCTTTAAAAATTTTTTGTATATAAAAGATATTAACGTTTAAAAGTTATGGGAGGAAACATGAGAGAGAAAATAATAAAGGTTTAATATTTACATTTAGTAGATTAGGTATTTAATAGATTAGGTTAAACCATATTTATTCTTTTTTTTAATTGGTCTAGAGTTGCCACATCACATCCTATGTGGCATCTCTCAAATGAGAGATTGCATAATATTATGACATGTAGGATTATTAGCTTTGCAATATATATATATATATATATATATATATATATATATATATGTGTGTGTGTTAATGGATTACATTACAATTATTTAACCTGTGTTATACGCTTTTATTAACCCATGTAATGCACAGGGTTTTTAAAAATATAACTTTTTAATTACTAATTACTAAATATATATATATAAGATTGTATTATCTCTATTCAATTGAGAAGTGTCGGTGGGTTTTCAACACCGACAAACACAACCCTTCGAAATTTAATATTTGTCATTTTAGCCCATTTACTTGAAAAAAACTATTCTTTTTGTAATCCAACCTCCTTCACTTTGACATTTATCATTTTAAGCCCATTTATTTGTAAAAGTGTGAATTTTTATATATGTGTCGATATAAATACAAGTTCGTCTACATTTTCATTTAAAAGTTTTTTCCTATTGCCAAATTTCGTGTTTACCCATTTCGTACATATACTTGGAAAAAAATTATTTTTATGTGCGAATTTTTATATATATCAGGATAAACGTTGGTCAACGTTTCAATTTAAACATTTTTTTTTCTTTTGAAAAACGAGTAATGTCAAATATAACATATTTCGTACTTATTTTATTTGCACTTCCAGTTGGTCCACGTTTCGACGTAGAAAATTATTTTTTACGTGTGAAGTTTTATATATGTTTTGGTATAAATACGAGTTGGTCTATGTTTGAACTTAAACTTTTTTTCTTTTGGAAAATTCCAAGTTTACCCATTTTTATATCATTACTTGGAAAAAAAAAACTATTTTCCTACGTGCGAATTCTTACATATGTGTCAGTGTAAACACTAGTTAGTTTACGCTTCGACTTAAACTTTTTTTTTTCTTTTGGAAAATTCAAGTTTACCCTTTTTTGTACCTTTCCCTAGAAAAAAAAACTATTTTTTACGTGTGAATTTTTGTATATATGTCGGTATAAACACGAGTGGTGTACATTTCACTTGAAGTTTTTATTTTCTTTTGAAAAATTACGATTTTACCCTTTTTGTATCTTTATTAATTTGTAATTAGATGTGTAATTTTATATATGTATTGGTATAAATACGAGTTGGTCTACGTTTCGGCTAAATTTTTTCTCTTTTGAAAAACGAGTAATGTTTACTATAATAAGTTTTTGTACTTATTTTATGTACTCTTCTAGTTGGTCCACGTTTTGACGTAGATTTTGTTCTGAACCGACTTAAAATACGCATTGTGTGAAACGTATTGTGTCTTAGCATTGTGTTTTACACTTCATGTGTTATTACATGGTTTAATCCGTCGTAAGGCGCGACGGGCAAAATACTAGTTTATTCAATATGTGTATTACACGAAGGTTCAAACCAACTAAGTGTATAAACGAGTTAAGCTTTATTGGATGGTCATAAGATAAGTTTAATTTAATTTGGTAGGCTAACAATGCAACATGAACACTATCCGAAGAAATAAAAAATAGACGCTTGAATAATTTTTTTTTTTTTTTTTGAAAAAAATTAAAACTATGTTAAACAAGCGGAGCACTTGTAGCTCAAAAAACGTATGTTTGAGATGATAAATTTATTTTTTTTAACGGTTAGATCAAGTGGCAGCGTACACACTTATGAACTCATAAAATTTGGGTTTGATACGGCTCATCTACACCAAGGGTGCTTCTAAGTAGAAATTGGTGAGGCCACCATTCGAAAAATACCAGCCTCTTCTCCATTGAAAGACATAGAGACTGGGGATCGAACTTGTTACCGTATAAAAACTAAACTCTTTATATTCTAAGGCCATGTGTAGTGGTAGCCATGAAAGGGCGTTAAAGGGCCACTTGGCGCCCCTATTCGCGCCTAAACACCACCCCCTAGGGCGCCAAATATCAATTTTTGGTTGTTTTGTGAAAAATTTAGCGGCGTGAAATTTCCTCTTTTTGAATGAGCTAATAAAATCACTGAAAAGTGAAGGTGGGACGTGAAATTGGGCTCACCACTACACTTGCTCTAAGCTAATTCCGTTAAACTAATAACTTCCCTAGCCATGTTAGACCAAAAAATATGAATATATTTTTTGAATTCCGATAACGCAAAAATGAATGAATCTAAATTCCAAATCAATATGAAGATGCACACACGTCATCCCAATATCATGGAACTCTTGCTTTGTGTCTAGTATCGCAAAAGAACTCATCCCAATCTTACCTAATCATACAATTTTGTTCTTTAAAAGTTTTTGAAATTTTTGTTGGGTACAATAATGCGCATTAAAAGTGGTATATTTGACTGTGGGTTTAAAAGGAAAATGTCAGATATTCAAAAGCACACAAAAGGATGTCATATTGCATTATTTTGTAATCGTTACACAAAAGGATATGTTATATTGCATTATTTGTATTCGTTACATATCTCTATCAAAATTCTATTTTGGCTTGACTAACTATTTTTTTTAATTAATTTTGTAAATAAGATTTTCAAAATGCCAAAAATGATATTATGCAAGTCCATAATTGTAATATATTGTAATAAATTTACAACATTATATCATTGTCACAAACAAAATTAAAGACAAGAATCATTGTTTTTCTCTTTCATGTTTTCATTGAATCGGACTACGGAATATTCTAACTATAATTTTCAATCAAATATTATTATTTTTAACATTAAATCTCAAACTATATAGGAATTAGGAACTAAACAAAAACACAAGAAAAAAAGAAAACCGATTCAATTACTGTGTCGGAGATAACATTTATCACTTTTTATTAAAATATACATATAGGCCACATCATAGAGTTTGGCAGCACTATGAGCGGTTCATGGAAAACCTCACTATGAATCAACTATTACTCTATACTCCGTGGGTCCTCAGTCCTCTAATGATGATCCCTCATAATACATTTTTTAACGAATTTAAATAATTAAAATGTTGAGATCTACAAGAACCACAAGACTATATAAAACGTGTACATTTCATAGGACTATATAACACGTGTACATGTCATGTAAACGAAGAAAAGATGTAAATTTGATATTATCTTCTCTCGCCTTATAATCTTTCGTTTAAGAAATTGTTAAAATATGCACGTATGCATACAAATGCTTACAAAGTGTATGTGCATGTATGTATATCGATATATATAGAAATTCAAATGAAAGACCAACAATATTGTGTTTTCTACAAAATAAAGCTTTAAAGCTTTAAAGGATTGAATTCACATCTATTTATTTAATTAGTCAAATTATATAATAGATAGTACAAAATTTAATACGGTTCACAACATATTATTGGTTTTAAAATTAACGTAGTAGTATATATATACAGAGAGAAAGAAAGAATTACCTGCACAGGTCATGTAGGAAATGGCTGCATATACACCTTTTCTTGTCATCCGAGAAGAGAGATGCCTGTGGTCGTTTTCGTCATCCGATTTCGACTCGAGCAAGGCTTTCGGATCCTTAAAGTCCATCTTTGCGATAATATATATGCAACTTTAAGGAATCTATAGCGTTCTTTTGCGATGTTTTGTTTCTCTTTCTCGGACTGGCCGGAGAAGAGTTAGAGAGATGGGAACAAAGAGGGGATTAAAAAGTGAGGGTCCGCAAAGATTCTATAATATGAATGCACCAACTTTGTTAATGTTATAATGTCTTTCATATTTAATTAATGCATTTACTTTATAAATAAGTTGCGTTAAAGGTCCTTTTAACTATGAGAAGGTTTAAAACATGATATTTTGTCGACATTAATTACCTCTATCAAATATGGAAGTGTATTTAAGTTTTGGTCATTGATTTGTAATATTTTTGTTTGAGTAAGAAACATTTATTTTACATTGTTATGCTTAACTCACCTACCGTTTATAACTTGATTACAAGCTTTTAATGTGTTTACAAACAACTAAAACGTTTGACTGATTTGAATAATTGGTTATATATGTAGATCGTGTTTGATTAAATGATTTGAAGTCTGTTAGAGTTGAGGTACATCTATTTGATACACATACAAATATACTAGTAGGGTGCCCGCGCGATGTAGCGGGAATACAAACACCTCTAAGGGTGTGTAGTCCGGTTCAGTTTTATTATTTGCCTCAATCGAAACTAAAACCAAAGTTATCAGTTAATTTATCTTATTAAACAATCGGTTACTTACTTCGGTTTATATGATTAGATTATCGGTTTTGAGTATGGTATAGTTAATTTTGGTTAATAACAAAAACCAAACTTTGGCTTAATTTTTTTTGCCTAGAAGTACATGACATAGAGGTATAAAAGCTAAAAATATATGAATATATGAATGGTTCTATTTCGGTTTGGTTTATTTTGGTGTACTAAATGTACAAACAAAAAAACAATTTTAAGTTAATTTGGTTTTTGGATAATTCAGTTTTCGATTGCTTTCGGTTCAATTCTTTTTTTTTTTTGTTCGGTTTCAGTTAAATGTTCAGTTATTGCTCACCCTTAGATATCTATACTATATGTAATATATTTGATAGGAGCATTTTAAGAGACTCAAAAGTTAAGAGTTAACTTTTATTTATCTAAATAACAGTTTCACCTTTCCCCTTGTTTTAAGCCAACTAGCAACTACTCCTACGAATTGTAAACGACCATAATTTTTTCATACGTTAATAATTTAAAATAAACAATATCCTAAAAAACGGGCATTTTATTGTTCATAATTTGGGTATAGTATAACAGTTCTTTTAATTAACAATATTGATATGTTATGTGATTAACAATATCTAGGGGCAAAAAATAACTAAACCTTTAACCGAAATTGACCAAAAATTGATATGTCATGTGATTAACAATATCTGTTTCCTGACTTTGTTTGGATTAAAGAAAGGGAAAATCGCAACAACCTTTTATCCGGGCATGAAAGAAAGGGAAAATCGCCACAACTTTTTAATTTTATCCAAACGTGAAAGAAAGGGAAATCACCACCACCATTTATTTATGCTTTTCTTGCATAAACTTTCATTTGTTTCATATTTGAGTTGTTGAGGAATTGACCATTTGTCATTTTTCTTAAAAAACATTATAATAAATATATAAATAACATAAGTGCATTTGAACAGATGATTCCTAATACCCATTCAATTAATGTGTATATTTATTAGTATAATTATACCAAGATGATGTTGTCTCAACAATTGCTTCAATATACTTCAAGACCAGCTTGAATTATGCTCTGAGCCTATATAAATGCCATCAACATGTTAATCCAATCAAATTGGATCTTTTTAGAAGCCTTCAAATTTGAACAAATAGATTAGAACAAAAAAACCAGCGATCAAGATAAATAAACACATTTGAAACCATCAAAATGCTACTTTTATAAGTCTAATCTCACAAGTTTATAAAGACTCAAATAATGGGAAATCAAAAATCTATCAACCAGTTATAATATTAAACATAGGAGAATCAACAATATAAAGATTTTATCAAAACAAAAATAAATGAAAAGACTTACGTAAGAATCAACTGTGTAAGATTACTATTCAGTAGTATCCATGAACTCTATAGTGAGACATAGAGTTTGAAGAAATAGAGAGAAAAGGCGGAATAAGTGACGAAAATAAATGATTCAAATTTCAAAACCCCATTTATTTCTTCTGCCACTACAGTTCAAAAAGCCTTTGATCAATATCAAACCATACTATGAGTATAATTTACTATATAATATGTGATTCACAATATCTAGAGGCAAATAATAATTAAACTCTCAACCAAAAAAAAACATACAAAATTGTTTTGTTCAAAAATTACTTAATAAAAATAATCTTGTTTTCCAAATCAGAAAATGCGAGGTAGAGTGCTATAAGTGTCTAATATGTTTGTAGTCTAGTTTTATTTTGAAAATGGAGTGTTAAGATGTTAAAGAAGTAAATATATGACGACTATGCTCAGGATGACAAAGGTAAATTTGAGGATGGACAGTTATATCCTGAGGATGTAACTGTAAGGCAGAATTGAGAAACAAGTAAAATAAGTATGAATACACAAAGAACAACACTCGATATACGAGGAAAGTCCTTGATCAGTTGTTGATCGTCGGCACAAAACCTTGGGATGAGTCTAGGCCCCTACCTTGTTTGTTAATATTAATAATGTAAAAAATGGTACAACTTTGGATGAATGAGTGACGAGTGTACTAAGATTACAAAGATTGTGCTAAGTGTGTGAGTATTATATGAGCAGCAGAGTGTATTGGTGGTTCAAGTGAGTCTAAGGTGTCCTATACTCGTCAATCATTCCCCTATATATAGTTACATGAAAGTAAATGATGAATCCCGTGTAATCCGCTGCTGAGTTAAGTTCTTTGAAGACTTCGGGTGACCGTTGTGGCTGTTACATCTCAACTAGTCGTTGCAGCAGCTGTTTCCTAGTTCTTCGCCGATATTTAATGCATATCGGTTACAAGTTTGACTCCATCTTCGAGCTTGGACTTTGGCTTGTGAGAGTTATTCTTTTATCTTTGACTCCTCTGACTGAATATGATAATATAGACGTTGTAAAGAGGTTACAAGTCCATATTATGGCTTAGTCGTACCTGCAATTATGTCATAAAAGGATAGTTCGTTAGTCCATCCTTAGGATGTGCACATGCTGAAATACAGTTACATCCTGAAGTCTGTTAAGTCCTTCAGCATCCTGAGGATGCAATACAGGAAAATAAAGGTAAAATCATCCTGAGGATGCAATACACCTGGTTCACATCGCTATGTTTTTCAACTTATAGACAAGGATCCTCCTTTTCTGTTTAATGTCATTAAGTATGAGAAAGACTGGAAATCAAAGTTTTTCTTTGTAAAAAGGAGTTCTATTCCTTATGGGAATGGGATTCCTCTTTCTTGGTTAAAAAGTGGGAAAGTTTTTTCAGGATGTCTTTAAAAAAAATTTAGTTACATCCTAAGGATGCTATTGATATTCTGAAAATTTTGTTCAACGAGTGCTTCATTTACAAAGCTTGCTTCCCCCTTAAACGACGCTTACCTAAGGTGTAAGGCAGTATTTGACTTACCTGTTTCTGCAAGAACCTTTAAGGTAGAGGAAAGTCATACCGCCAGTCAAACTTCCGAGATGTCTGGTAGATATCGTTTATTACATCCTGAGGATGTCTTATATATTATCTATTGTTTAACCCTGTTTTTGCCATTTTCCAGCAAAAAAGCCTGCTTCTTTGATTTGGATGACATTGAAAGTTTGGATGTCAAGGAAACCAAGGTCACCTCACCATCACCATCTAGTTCCAAGATGGCCAGTACTCCTTCCAATTCTCCTAAGTCCAGGGCTGCAGCTTCTTCAAAGAAGAGAAAGGCCACTGCTGCTTCTGCTATTGCTCAGGAAGTCACTCTTTTTGAAGGGCTTAGCTTTGAGGACATCTTGAACAAGATCTCCCAGTTCACACTCTAGGTATAGTGCTATCCTGAGGATAGCATTTGAAATATTAGTTAAAAATTTCTAAGGTGAGATACTTACCTTTTCTCCTTTCTTTGTCAGGGTCATGAATACTTGATGAAATCTTTGGATGCTGTTGCCAAAGAGCTTCATGATGCCCAGACCAAACTTGATGATGTTCAGAAGATTGCTCGTGACAAGAGCAAATATCTTGAGAACAAGTTGGTAGAGGCGGAGACTGAACTGGAGCAGGTGAAGTCTGAGCATTCCCAGGCGATGCTAGATCAGGAGAAGGAAGCACAGGAGTATAGGGATGGACTTCTGAAATCTGCCACGATTTCCGTCTTACAGGCTAGGGTGAAAATGGTTCTCCAAACCAAGGATCCAGGTTTCAAGCAGGAGGACTGGGATGTTGAAGCTTGGAAGGAAAAAAATCAAGTGCCTTGGTGGAACAGATGTGGTCTATGAGCCTATCCCTGTTGCTCATCCTGAGGATGCACCTAAGGATCCAGAAGATGCTGGAGTGAAGGAGGCAAAGGCTAAGGTGGCTGAGGTAGTGAAAGATTTTCCTATGGGCAATGAAGGATATAATGACTAGGCTGAAGCTCACTTTTTTAAATCTCTTGTGGTAGTGATCATGGTAGTAATCTTGTGGTTGAACAATTCTAGACAATTTTATTTTGGCATGTAATAGCTTAAGACAATATAAGGTTTGGGGTGGAGGGATCTGGGTTTCAAGACGAAGCCTCAAATCTTCTTCTGACCTGGACTATAGATGTTGACCCCTGGTGGATGGGTCCTGGTTTTGGATGAAGCCAGGGGTTGACATCAATTTTGATTATGATATATAAACAATATGATAACCACTTTTGACGCTACATCCTTGTGTTCTTTGCTTTGTTCTTTTTCTTATCCTGCAAATATCAATAAATGTTAAGTATAAAAGAATGGGACAGATAATACCTTTTATCTCTTTTCATAGATGAGAGTTGATCCTTAATTCTTCTTTGTCATCTTCAGGATGGTCTTCACTATCCTGAGGATATCCCCAGTTCTTTTTCTCTCTGTCATCCTTAGGATGGTCTTCATCATCCTGAGGATGTCCCCAGTGTAATATATTCAAGATAGACTTTAAGCCTATATCTCTTTTCAAGAAAGGATTAATAAATTTCAATAACAACCTGTATAAATGCAAACATTGTTATTGTTCTGGCGACTAGGCCTTTAAATAAATTGGGGTCAAGTCCATTTAGAATAACTTGGTGACAAGACCATAATGTAGCATCTTGAGGATAACTGGCGTCGAGGCCTATTGTAATATCTTAGGAATAACTGGCGACAAGGCCACTGGCGACTAGGCCAAATACGTAAGAGACATTGAAAAATGTCTAAACCTTAAGAGTTCAATGTATATCTCAAAAATGATGAAATTGTCAGCCACTTTTACATGAACTGGTCCCACCATCCTGAAAATATACATGAACAACGTGTGCTCCAGGCGGGGTTGCTAACCCAATGAGAAAGGTGAAAACCTTTAAACCTTAGGAAGGTGTCGGACACCTTAACGTAGGAGAGGGTGGCCAGCCCTCTATTCTTCAAAGCGTTCCATCTTCATGATGGTACTACAAAATTCTCAGGATGGACTATTTCTAGACCATGTTTAGTAAAAATATAAACGATTGAAATAGGTTAAGGATAGGTACATATGGAGATGATTCATCTATGTCAGCCTTCACCTTCATCTTACCGGTAATCCGAACCATGGTTTCTCTTCCAGAGAGATCAGTCACATGAATCCTTACACATGGTAGTATTTCAAAGGGATTGCATTCCAAGCTCTCGTTATAATCTCTCCTTCCATCGTTGATAGCCAGTATGCTCCTTTGCCAGCTTTGGAATCTAGCTTGCCATCACTTGGTTTGGTGGTATTTTGGAATGCTTTCCTTAATACCAAATATCCTTCTTGAAAGCTTCTTACTCTTATGTTTTTGTTGTATGCTTTAGCAACCCTTTGTTGATAGGCCGCCATCCTTAAAGTAGCAGCATCCCTGAGTTCATCCACAGTCTCCAAATCTTGCAATAGTGCTTCCGAATTAGTAGTTGCATCCTGAAGATGTCTTCTTGCTATAGGCATGACCATCTTTGTTGGCAGCATTGCTTCTGTTCCAAAGACCAAGGAGAAAGGTGTTTGACTAGTTGCATTCTTGGAGGTAGTCCTATCAGCCTAAAGTATGAATGGAAGTTCTTCTGCCCGTTTCCCTTTCTTTTCCCCAAGCTTCTTCTTCAAATTGTTGACTATGATTTTGTTTGACGATTCTGCTTGTCCATTAACCTGAGGATGCGCGGGTGTTGAAGTTATCATCTTGATCCCCTAGCTCTCACAAAAGTTAGTTGTCCTTTTGCTAATGAATTGAGAACCGTTGTCACAAATGATTTCAGCTGGTACTCCAAATCTTGTCAGGATATTCCTCTTGGTGAATAACACTACTTCTTTATCTCTGACTTGTACAAATGCTTTGGCTTCGATCCATTTTGAGAAATAATTGGTCATTACTAGCATGAACACCTTTCCACCAGGAGCTTTGAGTAGTTTCCCTACTATATCCATTCCCCACTTCATGAAGGGCCATGGTGAAATAATAGGGTGTAATGGTTCATCAGGTTGGTGAAGGATGTTACTATGTCTTTGATATGGATCACACTTTTGAGAGTACAACGTGGCATCCTTCTTCATGGTTGGCCAGTAGTATCCTGTTCTTAGAGCCTTCGAATAAAGAGATCTTCCTCCTGTGTGATTTCCACAATCTCCTTCATGGATATCCTTGAGAACTTCATTTGCTTCTTCCTTGTTGAGACACCTTAAATATGGACCTGCAAGAGATTTTCTATACAAAATATTGTCTATAATAGTAAATTTCGATACCTTTATCCTGAAAGCTCTTGCATTTTCTCCATCTGGGATGACATCTTCTTGTAAATATTTTATTATAGGAGTCATCCATGACGAATCATCTTGAGCCTGAGTGGTTAGAACAATGTTATCCTCAGGATGCACCGTCTTATCCTCTGGCTGTTCAGTGCTATCCTCAGGATGTGCTTTGTTATCCTCAGGATGGCACTCTTCAACTGCTGGCTTTAGGATATGGATAATGGGAATCTTGAATCCTTCAGGTAAATTCAAGGAGGATCTCAGATTTGTTAAGGCATCAGCTTCAGCATTTTCTTCCCTAGGTACCTGTGTTAGTGAAAATTCTACAAAAGAAGTTGCTAATTTTTAACTATTTCAAGATAAATAGCTAATTTTTGACCTTTTACTGCATAAGATCCATTAAAATGGTTAGTAATAAACAAGGAATCAACAAATACTTCTAAATTTATAACATGCATGTCTCTAGCAAGATATAGCTTGAGAGGTTCATCATCCTCAGGTTTCATCAGGAGTGGAGTTGCTGCAAGATTTCTTTTAGCTTCTTTAATGCATCCTCATGCTTCTGTCCCCAGTCAAATTTTTTGTTCTTCTACAGGATGTCATAGAACTCTTTGCATTTTTCTAAGGACTTTTAGATAAATCTGTTCAGAGCTGCAATCCTGCCAGTTAATCTTTGTACATCCTTGACATTTCTTGGGAATTTGAGATCAAGGATGGCTTTTATTTGTTTAGGATTGGCTTCTATCCCTCTTTTAGTTACTAGATATCCAAGAAACTTTCCAGCACCAACTCCAAAATGACATTTGGCTAGGTTTAACTTCATATTGTAGGCATCCATGATGTCAAAGGCTTCTTTGAGATCCTGAAGATGGTTCTTTGCCTTCTTGGATTTAACCACCATGTCGTCGATGTAAACTTCCATTGTGTCCCCAATCTTTTCCTTGAACATCATATTCACTAGCCTTTGGTATGTTGCACATGCATTTTTTAGTCCAAATGGCATAGCTATATAACAATAAATACCTGATGGGGTCATGAATGCAGTATCCTCTTGGTCATCCGGTTCCATTTGGATTTGTTAAAATTCTGAGGATGCATCCATGAATGTCAACATCTCGTGGCCTACTGTGGCATCCACCATCGAGTCTATGTGTGGTAATGGAAATGGGTCTTTAGGACAGGCTTTGTTGAGGTCTGTGTAGTCTACACACACTCTTCATTTCCCATTTTTCTTCTGTGCCACTACCACGTTTGCTAGCCACCTTGGGAATTTTACTTCCCTTATCATCTTGGACTTCAGTAACCTATCCACCTCTTCCTGTATGATGACATTCATTTCTGGTGCAAATTTCCTTCGTTTCTGCTGGATAGGCTAGAAGCTTTTGTCAATCCCAAGCTTATGGGTGATGATATCTTTGGAAATGCCAGTCATATCTTCATGCTTCCATGCAAACTTCGACATCCTGCATTTTAAAAATGAAATTAGAGATTGTTCAATGTCATAAGGAATGTTCTTACCAATCTGCACAGTGATATCCTTTTTTTTTGTCGTCGAGGCAAACAACCTTTACATCCTGGTCAGGATGTGCTTTGACATCCTGAGGATGGCACTGTGCATCCTTCTGTAATTGCTATGCTTGTCTTGTCGAAGCCTTCATTGATGTTGTATAGCAATCCTTGGCTTCTTGTTGGTAGCTTTACACATTGGTGGTATGTTGAAGGGACTGCCTTCATGTCATGTATCCAAGGTCTCCCCAGGATGACATTGTAACAAGACAGAGAATCTATCACTCAGAATCTTTGGATAGAGTTCATCCCTTCTACATACACCGGCAGCTTGATATCACCCACAGTGCTCTTAGTCTCTCCACTGAAGCCAACCAGGACTGATGATCTGGAAACTATTTCAGATTTCCGGATGTTCATTCTCTTGAGGGCTTCTAGCTGGATTATATTGACTGAACTTCCACCATCTACAAGGATCCTGCGGACAAAATGATTAGCAATATATAAAGTTATAACTAAACCATCATGGTGAGGGTCAAGGATATTCTCTCGATCTTCTTCTTCAAAGCTGATCACTTTTAAAGTTGTCAGGATGGTAGTCTTTGTGGGTTTTTCTCCTTTTTCTGATTTCGTTTCTCTTGCATGCCTTTTAGCAGCTGAGTATGATATTCCACAAATGTCTGAACCACCCGAAATAAAGTTGATTATGCCAACATCCTTAGGTGGTGATGCTGCTCTTTCTGGGATGTTGCTGCCATCCTGAATCCTTGGTTTCTTCTTGCCTAGAAGATCCTTAAGATGACCTTTGCTCAGAAGATGTGCTATCTCCTTTCTTAAGGCGATACAATCTTCAGTGATGTGACCAAAATCTTCGTGGAAGGCACACCATTTTGATTTGTCCTTCCATCCTGTCTTGCCATCCTTCTTTGGCCATCTTGCTTTGTCTCCGATATCCTTCATGGCGTACATTAATCCTGTTACATCCACAGAATAACAATAATCTGATAATTTAGGACATTCATCCTCATCCTCAACCACATTGACATTTTTATTATCAGGTCTAGCATATGGTTTATGCTTGTATGGTTCATATGTGGGAGTGGATTTCCGATTAGGATGGCTATATCTTGAGGATGCTTCGATCCTCTCTTGTATCTTCTAATCATCCTCAAGTCGGATGAACCTTAGAGCCCTGTTCCTGACTTCATCCAAGTTCCTACAAGGATTCATCACCAATTCTTGGCATCCAAGTTTGGGATGTCAAGTGCTTCCTTTCCGAACCTAGTGATGTATTCTCTTAGTGATTCCCCCTGTGGCTGAGTTACCCTGTGCAAATCACTTGTCAAACGTTCGATTGCAAGAAAACTGATTGTTAAACATATTAACCAAATTTGCAAAAGAAGTAATAGAATAGGGAGGAACACTTAGGAGCCATTTTAAGGCTAGACCGGTGAGGGTGGAGCCAAATCCTTTGCATAAGCATGCTTCCTTAAGATTGGCAGGGATTGGATTTATCTCCATTCTTTCCCTGTACTGAGCCACATGCTCTTCAGGATCTGTAGATCCATCATATGGTTTCATGCTTGGAGTTTGAAACCACTTCGGGATCTCTGCTCACATATGGGAGATGCAAAACGAAACACCCTATGACATGCTGAAGATACTTCGAGGATAGGTTGTATTATCCCTGGTACACTTGATACCATATCCTTAATCTTTTGTAGCTCCCTTGCTAGTGGTAGACTTATACCTGTATCCTGCAAAGAAGCAACATCATTAGCAGTAAAAGTACTTGAACTTAAATTGTTACCGTTATTGTTGTATCCTTGGGATAGCCCAGGTGTGTATCATGGATCCCTAATTGTTGTCATCCTAGGTGCCGTAGTTGTTTCAGGAGCAGATAATCCAGTGTTCATGGGGATAAAATCTCCTTGATGAATGCCCCCAGAGATGCCAGAGTTGAAGTCTAGCACTCTAGGTTGTAACGATGTCCCCATGTCCTCAGTTTGTCTCTTTGAGGATGTTTTGAGAGATTGTATTTCTCTCAACATCATCCGGTTAGTTTCCTGTTGTTGCTGCATTTGATCCTTTACTATTGCAAACATGGAAAGGAGCTAATCGTTTGATACGAAGACAAGTGGAGTGGATCCAGATGTACCCAATGCTGGTCTAGGTGGAATCTGGGAAGTAGAACTCCTTGAGAATGCAGGTGGGGGTGGCAGTGTTGCATTTCTTGTAGAGGTTGAAGATGGCATGGATGAGGAAACAGTTTTCTGGGAAGAAGACATAGTTGTCAAGTTTTGTAAAATGAGTTAATTGAGAAAAAGTTTTAACAAAGTTTTTTTGTTAAAATAGCACCACTTGCCCCACGGTGGGCGCCAAATTGTTTTGGTCAAAAATTACTTAATAAAAATAATCTTGTTTTCAAATCAGAAAATGTGAGGTAGAGTGCTATAAGTGTCTAATATGTTTGTAGTCTAGTTTATTCTGAAAATGGAGTGTTAAGATGTTAAAGAAATAAATATTTGACAACTATGCTCAGGATGACAAAGGTAAATTTGAGGATGGACAGTTATATCCTGAGGATGTAACTGTAAGGCATAATTGAGAAACAAGTAAAATAATTATGAATACACAAAGAACAACACTCGATATACGAGGAAAGCCCTTGATCAGTTGTTGATCGCCGGCACAAAACCTCGGGAGGAGTCTAGGCCCCTGCCTTGTTTGTTAATATTAATAATGTAAAAAATGGTACAACTTTGGATGAATGAGTGACGAGTGTACTAAGATTCCAAAGATTGTGCTAAGTGTGTGAGTATTATATGAGCAGCAGAGTGTATGTGTGGTTAAAGTGAGTCTAAGGTGTCCTATACTCGTCAATCATCCCCATATATATAGTTACATGAAAGTAAATGATGAATCCCGTGTAATCCGCTGCTTAGTTAAGTTCTTTGAAGACTTCAGGTGACCGTTGTGGCTGTTACATCTCAACTAGTCGTTGCAGCAGTTGTTTCCTAGTTCTTCGCCGATATTAATGCATATCGGTTACAAGTTTGACTCCATCTTCGAGCTTGGACTTTGGTTTGTGAGAGTTATTCTTTTATCTTTGACTCCTCTGATTGAATGTGATAATATATACGTTGTAAAGAGGTTACAAGTCCATATTATGGCTTAGTTGTACCTACAATTATGTCATAAAGGATAGTTCATTAGTCCATCCTCAGGATGTGCACATGCTGAAATACGGTTACATCCTGAAGTCTGTTAAGTCCTACAGCATCCTGAGGATGCAATACAGGAAAATAAAGGTAAAATCATCCTGAGATTTTCACCACCAACAAAAACTGAACTGAAAATTAAGCAAAAACCCAGTTAACCTAATATCGGTTTTTTGTATTAACCAAAATTAATAAAAACAAAACTGAACCATTCATATATTTATATCTTTATACATCTATTTCATGTATTTATACCTTCATTTCATGTATTTCTAAACAAAAATTTTAACCAAAGTTTGGTTTTGATTATTAACAAAAATTAAGTAAACCGAAATAAAAAACGCCAATCTAACCAAATAGACTGAACCAATTAACCGGTTGGTTAATAAAACCGATAATGTTAATTTTTGTTTCGGTTGAGGCTAATAACCGAACTGACCCGAACCCAACAATGCACCATTAGAAGTGTATGTGCTTCGTACTACATCGTGTGGGCACGTTGCTAGGTATATATGAATTGTTCCTGAAGGGATAGGGTGTGATGTGTCGTAAAACACATCTATTTTCCTATGTATTTTAGGTTATAATTGAGTCTTTTTTATATAATTTTTAGTAGTTTTAGGCGTGTGTTCGTTTGTTTTTCTATTTTTAACGTTGTATAGTTTTTATTAGTTTTTAGTACTTATTTATTTATTTTATTTTTTATAGGTGTTTGTGGAAAATAAACTCAAAAAGAAAGAATTTTAATTGAGACACGAACAATTGAGAGCATGTGTTCATGGACGTTGGAGCATAAACGAGCAACTTTGGTCAAGCCAAGAACAACCGAGCCACGAACACAGAGTTATAATAATAATAATAATAATAATAATCTATAACTTATAATAAAAGAATTGAACTTTAATGATGTGGCATTCAATGGAGGCCTCAACCCCTCTTTGAATGTGCCACATGGCATCATGTAGGATTTTTTTAATTTTTGAGTTTTTTAATAAATCTATATATATTATAATTATTTTAGGAAAAGATAAAAATTTAAAAACAAAATTAAATTTTCTCTCTAATGTTTCCTCCCATAACTTTTAAACGTTAATATCTTTTATATACGAGATTTTTTAAAGAAAAAAAATTACGCCAAATTAACGAGCGTTTTATTATCTTTCCAACAGGTACCATAGTGCTATATAAAAAACGAATAAAAAAACAACTATTTTTGTGGGGTTTTGTTTTCAAATATATTTTACGAGTAAAGATCAAATACAAATAGTTTTTTGGTAAGAACTGTGAGAATCAAAGGGGGTAAAAAAAATTATTTTTTTTTTAGAATTTTTTTCCCATGTGCTTAAACATTCTTTCTAGATGAATAATACAAAAAAAATTAAAAAAATATTTTTAGTGTAATTACGTCATTAAGGTAAATACATTAGTTTACACTAGAGTAATTATGTAATTACTCTATACGTAATTACTCTACACCAAATTTTTTTTTTAGTTTTCAATACTATAATACATGTTTAACAATATGGGAAAAAAATTTAAAAAAAAAATAAAAAAAAATACCCTCCTTTGATTCTCACGGTTCTTACCAAAAAAACTATTTGTACCGGATCTTTCCCCTATATTTTACTCTACTAATAAATCACAAACGATAAACATAACTTCATAGGCAGAGATTCTTTTTTTTATATTTGAATATGATAACTTATGCTAGAAATTTGTTTAAAATAAATAATAATAATAATAATAATAATAATAATAATAATAATAATATCATTATTCATTAATCATGTATTGGCAAAGCATTAATTATGTTGTCATATTAGATATTTTATTATGTTATATTAGATATTTCAACCACGGGACACTCCCGAGATAAAAGCCAGTAATAATAATAAATTAAAAAAAAAACAAAATGGAAATGACTTGGGCCGTAGCCCAAGCCAAAGACAACAACACAATTGCATAAAGTCGGTCATACTCCAAGTTTTTTGGGAGATATATTGCTTTTGACGGCAGATCAAATTGGGATATATCTATTCGACTTCGACCACATAAAACAACGAACAGAAGCTTTGTTGAACGACCAGAAAGAGCTTTAGAGGGGAGAAGGTCTCGGGCACGTTAAAGATTAATATTCAAGAAACCTCGGGTTTGATTTAGCTTTCGTTCATATTTTTATTAGACATGATTAACACTATATTTATTTATTTTGTGATGATGTTTCTAAATATTATGAGCTAAACCTTTTATTGGTGACTTGGGATGATGAACTAGATTATGGTTTTTAATTAAAGACTTATATTTTACGTTTTGGATGTGTTGGGTTACATGATTTAATTTTTATGTTTGATTTTGAATATTTGTGTACTGGCGCTTTGTGATTTAATTACTTGTTTATTGGTTTTGATGTTCTAGGCATATAGGAATATCCCCTAGATCTAGAAATCATTCTAGTTTGATTAACTTAGGTTGTTGAGCTAGTTCTTGCAGTTAGGAATAGCGCAAGTTTAACAGGTTTTTAAAATCAATTAGCTAAGGTGTGCAATCCCTTCCCGAAGGTTAGGAATATAATTCGAGATTGCTAGGTTGACTAACTAGGCATTGTTTGGTAGTTTGGTTATCGCTGGGGCGAGACCGGTTACTTATTCGTGTTTAGAGTTTTCCTAGGATTTCATTCGTATTAGTTAAATCTGCTTCACAGTTTGGGAGTTTTCGATCCAAAAGTGGTTGATTAAAGGATTACTGTGGGATTTGGTTTCGCTGAGGCGATCCACTTTCATTTTAGCATCTCAATACTTGTCCTGCCTTGAGTCTAGTCGGCTATCCTTGACAGGAGGTTTATTAGATAAGAACAGGGTCTCCAATCGGATTACTTAAGTCAACTTTTATAACCAGTCTAGGGATTCTACCCAGGTTACTAGCCTTCTTCCTATCTGATTTCTCCAGTTCCTTAAGTTCGTATTAGTTGCCGAGTTAAGTTAAGTTTAATATATTTAGTTTAATTAAGTTTATAATTATTAGTTTAACCCCCCATATAAGTATTTATTTATTTAGGCTAGTATTCGGTAGAGGTTGTGATCTAGAGTTGCATTCGCGTCTTTGGGTTCGATACTCGGTCCCTTATCTGTTTACCGCTTTTCGACCGGTACACTTGTCGTGCGTGTGTAGTTTTTAGGTGAGTCGTTTTAATTAAAGCTTGTGTTATTTTTATATATACATTTACACACATCAGGGTGCCTAATCCTAGCGCGGATGGCAGCCCTATACCACTTTTCCATAATCCCAGGGCGGAACAAAAGAACGCAAAGGAGATCATCCTGCTAGCGCGGGACCAGAGAACGAGGAAGAGAGCAGCATGTTAGCAAACTCCTTAATCCCGCAGAACCACATAACTTCATCTTTATGACGTCACCATCATAAAAGAATCTTCACGCGCCCATATACGCGGGGAATATTCCACTAATATCACATTTTGGTACGAGGTACGGACGATCAAGAATGAAGAAGATCTGGTCAGATTCGGGCGCCCCTTGCGCCAATCAGAGTCAAACACGTGTCAGTAGTGGTCCAACAACTACTGACGGAGAACAGTGACTTGACAGCCTCCATGCTTCCACCATGCTGACACTGTACTCATGGTACTGTTTAAGCATGTCTGCTGCGAGACATCACATCAGACGCCATCAGAAGGGTCAACCATACTGTGTCAGAGACAAGCGCCGCCTGCGCCCAATCACGTCGCGCCACGTGGACATGTAGCAAGCCAGATCATGCTTTCTCTCACATCAGCATTTAATGTCACCTGATTCCCGCTAATTTTACGGACCGAAGGCATCTGGGCACGGGTCAAGGCCCAGATCAGTCATAACATATTAAGGGCCGTCTCACCCGACCCATGTCTTCTCCTATAAATAGAAGACTTCTTCTCCTTTACAAGGGATCGAAATTTACATACAAGAATTAGACTAGAGATAATATTTGTAACAACTTTGTAATCTCCATAGCACTAAGAATTATCTCTTTATTGTGGACGTAAGTCACTCACGACCGAACAACTTATATTCTTGTGTTCTCACTCTCACCACACACACTTTCACTCTCCACGGTTTCTGTTATGTCATCGGTGTGAGCAAAGGGTTGTACCTAAGCAAACACGTGTATAAAACACACGGTGGTTATCATTAATCACCGCTATACTCGTTGTTTCTTCATTGGTGCCATCCGTATAAGCTATAACACTCTCCTTTTTCATCTTTTAGCCCACCCACATGGCTAAACCCAACCCAAACACTTCTGCTGCAAACCCAGACGATGACCTCGAGGTCCAACTCGGCGGGAACTCCAGCACACCAGCCACTATCACCAAACAAACCACCACACGTACCCAGAAACCATCTTTCGAGGTACGTGACGTGGACAGTGAGGAGGATAGCGTCAACAGTTCAGAAGAAGACCCCAACGAGTGGGTCTTCTACCAGAATGCAAAAAGCACCGCTAAGTATCAGCGGATGCTGATGAAGCTGGCAAAGAAGAAGGGCAAGACCCTAACTTATGACTCTCCGTCCAGAAGAAGTCATAAGGCTAAAGAAACTGAAAGTCGGCGTGATGGTCGTAGCGGGGGCATGGCAGAAACGCCGATGCTCGGGGCTACGCCAAATCACGCGGCGAGCCAGATGGTTACGAGTCGTCTAGCAGTGACGACGACTATAGTGAACGGAGCCACACGCACCGCTCACACTCTATGAGCCACAAAAAATGTGGACGATGACTTGGTAAAACCATATAGACCAAATTCCTTTGCTGAGAAATCCAAGTTCGTCGCTCGCATTGCGACGGCGAGTATCCCAAAGAAGGTCAAACTCCCCAGCAGCATCGGCAAGTAGATGGCCTGCGTGACCCAGATGATCACATTCATGACTTTGAATGTGCGGGAGTTCGGTACTTTAGCCAGTTCAGGTTTGGTGTCACCTTTTTGCCCAAACTCTGTCTGGCGCCGCCAAGGTATGGTTAGATAATCTCCCCACGGGGAGCATTACGGACTTCGACGACCTGACCAATAGATTTGGTAATCATTTTTCTCACCTACAAAAACATAAGAAGGACAAGGCACACATACTGTTGTGCCAATGCTATGACCACCAGTCCATTGAAGACTTTATTGTCCGCTTCAATAGAGAAGCCCTCCAAATAGGGTGCGGCGAGGAGCATACCCGCGCCGCCTTCATTCAGAATGTGTGCAGTGAGGAACTTATGAAATGCCTCACATGCAAGGATGGTGTTCTAGAATCCTGGGACAAGCTTATCCGCGCCGCCAAAATCTACGCGTCGTCTGAAAGATCTTTCCGCCAGATGCGTCACTCCCAGCACAGCCACAATAATAATAATAATAATAATAATAAAGGGAAGTCCGTCAAGACACGCATCTCGGGGTCCTTGGAGGAAGGAAAGTATTCCTTCTCTAACGACGCCCGTCAGCTTATCAACAACAGACAAACACGGGACCAGCGTGGCCACTCAAAGAAGAACCACGACTGGACACCGCTAACAAAAACTTCGTCTCAGGTCCTCAAGATGTAGCAAGTCACACTCAAGGAGCCTAAGCCCCTTGGGAAAAGAAAGAACATGGATACAAGAAATTTTTGCGAGTACCACAATGATTTTGGCCATCTCAAAGACAACTGCTACAGTCTGAAGATGGAAATTGAGTCCGCGCTAAAGTCTGATCAGCTCAAACACTTGGTCAAGAACGTACACCACACCGCGCGGGGACACAACAGCGATGACAACCAAGCTAAGGGGTTGCGCAAGGAAATACGCGACCTAAATACTCACACGGTTACATTTGTCCCGCGTCACCAATGCAGCATGACCAAACATGGCAAGAAGATAGCGCACCATGGGAAGCGCTCCCGGGTGCAACAAATTGATGGCTCTTGGAAGGATGTTGGTGTTCTCCTTCCAAAGGTCCGCAGCGGTGCATCCTCCACTGCCCCACTGGTCATCACCGCCGTCTTCGAACATTATCGCACGCGATACATGTTCTTGTACTATAGAAGCAACATTGACATCATGTATGATCAGTGTTTTCAACAGCTGGATGAGGAAGACAAAGCCAAGCTCGTACCAGTCAACGAGCCAATTTCCGGCTTCATCCACGAAACCATCATGCCCTGCGCCATGATTTCTATGTCCGTCACGATGTCGGATGGCAAACATGAGCACACCGAAATCTGCAACTTCATGTTTTTGCCAACCACTTCCCATCATGACATCTTACTGGACCGCGAGGGCATCGTGCGCTTCAATGCGAACGCCTCCACAACGCATGGAATGGTTGGTTTTCTCATTCATTCGGGGAAACAAAGATTGCCACACGGCGGACAACGCCAAACCCCTAAAAATGGTCGAGACTGATGCCCGCACAGAGCCGGAAAATGGGTTATCAACCCTAAATTTTCGGAGCAAACGGTGGTCATTGGCCATGTAATCTCCGACACCATCCGCAACCACCTCAAACAACTATTAATCAAGAACATGGACGTCTTCACGTGGCAGCCGTCGGACATGGTTGGTGTTTCGCGTAAAATAGCGGAGCACAGGCTCAACGTCTAACAATCGGTAAAGCCAATCGTCCAGAAAAAGCGGAGCATGGGTCAAAGATCAGTTTATAAAATAGATGGAAAGCTCCTTTTGTTTATGTTGGAGTGTTCTATAAATTTTTATGATGACAAATAGTCAAAGATCAAATAAAACTTATTTTTTTTATAATTAAGTTGACCAAAGTAAATATGAATGTTTAATGAATGAAGAATGAAAACTTGAGGATTTATTTTATCATCGTGTCAAAACTTAACTCACTACTAAATAGACGTGTGATATGACATTGGTGGCTACTTCCATTTCTCATAAAGTGGGTGTACAGCTTAAAAGAAAAAACATTGCAGATAAAATCCGTATAATGATAGAACGACACATGTCTCATATTTAGGTATTGTGCGCAATTATTGCAAGAATATGTAGGTCTTCCAAAAAAAAAGAAAAAACTAATGGATTTAAATAATCCAAACTATTGGTTATTGGTTGATGCCGGTTCAACTCATGAAATATGTGCTAGCGGTCTCAAACTAAGTGTCTGTTAACTCCGTTAGTCTGATGTTGATATGGCATGCTTTGATGTCCAAAACTTCTTATGTGGCATGCTTGCGTGGCAATTTTATTTTAATATAATATATACAAGTCTGATTTTAAAAAAATAAGAAGATTTCTATAAAAACCCATCCCCCACCCCCTTGTAAAAAACCATAACCAACCCACCACACACCACCACCACAATCAACCCACCACCGTCGTTGACTACTGTCACAATCTCCACCATCATTCGCCATAATCACCATCCCTATTCTCATACCTATTTCTCTCAATAGGGTAGCAATGACGGCTGAAGATGATGGTGGTTATTGTGGGTTATGTGAAGGAGCAACATAGGTGACAAAGGTTAGGGTTTGGCAGCGACCGTAGATGATGATGATGTATTTCTGAAGATGAAGGCAACGGAGTTTGACACCCATTCTAGGGTTCCGACAAGGTCCGGTAGGATTCCGACCAGATTACGGTAAGACCTGACTCATCTCATGCCCTTTTATCATCTAGATCGGCTCACGATTGATCAAACCCTCGTTTGTTTCTGTTTGAATCTCATTATTTTCAGTGCTCTAAAGTGATGGTTGTTGTTAAAGGTTAGGGTGGCAGGAGGTTGTTGATGGCTCGACGATGGTGGTGATAGTGACGGTGGTGAACGATGGTAGTGATAGTGACGATGGTGAATAATGTTGGTGGGTTGGTTATAGTGGTGGTGTTATTTGGTGGTTGATTGTGGTGTTTTACAAAGAGAGGGGGTAGCAGGCAGTGATGGTGGGGTTGGTGGTGGTTGTGGCGGTGAAGAATGGTGGTAGGTGGCACTGGGAAGAGAGGTTAGGGCTTGTTCTTCAATGGCTTGATTTAAAGAGATAGATGCCACATCATGTAGGATCATTTTTACACGCAAGCATGCCAGATTAGCAAAGCACTAACAACGTTAGGCCTTAGTTAGTTTGGGTTCGTTGGTGGCCAATATGTTAAAAGGTGGGACTGTCAACGCATATTTCATTAATTAGGACTAGTGACGGCCAATAGCCAATAGTTTGGATTATTTAAATCCATTACTCCAAAAAAAAGGCCTTTTCTATTCCCACCCCTACCCATCTAGATTAACCCCCCCCCCCCCCAATCGCCTTCAAAGCACCATTCTTTGGTCATAGAGCGACGCTTTAAAGTACAAACGTCACATTCCTTTATCAGACCTTGGATTTGTGTTGGGGTTAGGGTTTGGGTTCGGGTTTTTGAAGTTTTAGGGTGGATTTTTATGGGTTTTATTTTATTTTGGGGATTTTATGTATTTTTTTTATAAAAAATATATTGGTGTGAACATGTTATATACAACTATATTTTATTGTTCATTTTCATTTTTGGTTCATTGTCGGTTTATAAAAAAATATATCGTTTCCACTTATTATCAATTTATAAAAAAATACATTTGCGGTGATTCTTAAGCCTACATGTTACTGTTCATTTGTTATTTATTGGTGCGGACTTCTGAAAATATAAAAAAAAGGAGACGAATCACATGATAAGTTTTTTAGTCAGGAAAAAAATATTGAAATGTAACTTTATTTTCATTTTTTTAACAAGTTAATGACAAGTAATTGGTGATAACGCGGTTTATCTATACTACATTATAAAGGGAGAGACATGGGCAAATATGTCCAAATTGTCAAAGTTAAGATAAGTTAAGATGGCATTTGAAAAGACACATGCTTTAAACGTATAATGTCATGTAAATATTTCCTATATTACCCCTTAATGCCTTACTTGTACATTCATTGTCTTCACTCTTCACATATCATTTTACATGATTTTAAGATGGCATAGGAAAAATGTCATGCTTAAAACCCAAATGTCATGTAATTTTTTCCCTTTCTACCCTTCATGCAAAACCTACTTGTATATATTCTTTTATCATAACCTTCAATTACCATTAATCTATATCTATAATATCCTTATGTCTATGTTTGTACCACAAAAAAATTACACGATTTCACCTCCGCGATGATATCCACCATAATTTTATGTTTATTTAGAAAGATAGTTTTCGGTTGTAGTATAGACGGACTTGTGCCATATATATGACCACACATCATGTTTTAAGAAAAATGTTTTTAAAGTGGAATTACTATGTATGGTGTATGAAAAAACATTAACATCTTTCACATAAACAATGCATTTATTATACTTTGTTGGTTTTAAAAATATATGTTTTCTTATGTATTTAAATTATTGCTATTATTTGTATTCATTGAAATTTTCTATGACATTATTTGGTTTTAATTACATACTATATATAATCTATAATCTATACTATATTATATAGGAGGAGGCATAGGTAAATATGTTCAAATTGTCCAAAGTTAAGAAAACATACTAAGGGTTTCTTTACAATTTTCTAAATTTTACCACTTTTCTTCCCTAAATGCCCCTAGAAGATAATTAACTTTTATATGAAAATGGAACTCACCCAAACTAAATAAACACACGGGATAGCAATATTTTTGAACAATTTTCATATAATGGCGATGAAATATAATAATTTATGTTACCACAATGAATAATCTTAGCTCAGCTAAACTTGTATGTATTTTAAAACTTTGCCATAATAATACTTATATTATAAACCCTTTTCATATGTATGCGTCTACCAAGCGGCAAAGTGGACGGATGGTTTGACTCACTGGCTACATTGGGCAATTTTTTAGCTGTTGGGTCAAGTTGGGCAAGTCTATTACAAACTTACAAATCACAACTTTTAATTTCTAAATGGACAATGACCTTCATATGATAGTTTATACAATATCATATTATTACTACATGCTTTTGTCATGTAAATGAACTTTATCATTTAGCAAGGTGTCTTCAATGACACGGTTATGTAGATATGCAATGACAGGACAACTTACACAAGAGTGATGTTTATGTTCATATTGGTCTGTTACGGTAACATACCTTTGGTTTATTAAGATTTGTTCAATAATGAGTACATGGTTTTTGTGGTGAACTGCAATCAGTTGTAAGTGGCGGTGCACATTTCTTTTCTTTTCTTTCTACGAATACTTGTTAAAACATAGTGTGCACATTTCTATTCTTTTTGTGTAACTTGCGGCAAAAAACCTAAGTATGATAATATTGTATTGCAACCCATTTGTGGATCTCGCTGCAACGCACGGGTAAACCCACTAGTAAATTATAACTGATTTTATTGTTCATTTATTATTTATGGGTTTATTATTTATTAGTCCATTTATCGTTTGAAATAAACATTTGAAACAAACATTCAAGCATGGTTTTAACATTCGAAACAAATATTCAAAAAGATTATAAGCATTCGAAACAAACATCATATAAAGAAAAGGGGAAAAAGTAATGGTGGCTACAAGTTGGGCTTAGGGTGACAAGAGGTGATGGATTGGTTGATGATAATGACATGTGTAGATTTGTGATTAGGAAGTAACTAAGTAGTTAGTTAGTCAAATAAATTTTTATGTAAACATTTAAAATTTCAATAATAAGTTTATTATTAACTTTTTAATAACTAATTATATCATAAGATTTTAATAAAAAAACAAAGAACCGCTCTTTAGCCATTTAAACCGTTTATGTAATTTAGGATATGGCCAATTTTCTCGATTCTGATATGCAGGAAATGGAGGTTGGGGGGGGGGGGGGGGGGAGGGAGCAGGGGGCAGGTCCTACTGTGGAACCTTTATATGGTCACCCCTACCTTACTCTTCCAACCGGTTCAGATGTGATGAAGAGGTGCGCCAAGATACGCCCATTCTTAGAGTTGGTCGACGAGACGGCGGGGGTGTGCAACATTGTAGGGATTGACAATGTCACACCCCGCCCAGGCCGGGGCACTAACAGTGACCAGTCGGCGCAAACTTAAAGCGGAAACGTAATCTCATTACATAACTTGAGTGTTTATTACAAGTCAGTGTGATCCAAGTACCACCAAGCTAAACAAAGCTTAACTATAATAAGATGAACCGTCTAAAGCATTCCAACTCTCAGCTAGGAACTCCCATTCCTTACACCATCAACCTGTGATACATGCTCGAGTAATAAAAATACGTCAGCACACAGCTGGTGAGCCACATAAACTGACTCATCAGTAAAACAACCCCATAAACAATTTTATTGATCAAGTATGAGCTCCTTGCATGTCACCATAATCATAATCCGGACTAAGCATTATATATTCACACATACAGCCTAGATACTCCTCATGAGGCTGTAAGTGTATGTCCACACCCCGGGAAATATAATGATCATTATAATATATATAACACCCTGGATGCCACACCTATGGTTCGATGCATATACATGATCAATCACCACCAAAACAATTTTATGAGCAAGTATCAGGTTTTGAAAATAGTTTAAGTAACTCACCTCTTTATCAGTCCCTTAGCAGTTGACAACACTAATACAACCAGGTAATATCTCAGGGTCCTGATACAATTATACACTCCTAGGTTAGGTAACGGCACACCTAACTAATTATTATTACAGTTGGATATTGGTTAGCGCACCCTTTTTTAAGCATGGATGATCAGTCCATGCCTAACTAAGGTTAGGCTACCCAATACCCTCCCCCATTAATAATCCGAATACCTAACTACTACTAATAATGAAACTAATAAAATAATAGTTAACTAAGTTTGAGAGTATACCTCAAAACAATATATGATAAGTTGGTTCAATGTCCCCTTACTCGTGTTTAGAAAATAGGTATTGATAATAGTCTAAAGAGATTATTGAAAGCTCGAGACTTGGTTAGAGTTTTCTTAGGAGTTTTGATTGTAGGAAAGGAGACATAATGACCAATATTTATAGAGAAAGTTATGACCGACTTATATGAGTCATATTTATCAATTTGTGGCTCCTTACACAATAAGACTTACATTTTCTTACATACGAAGGTTTGAGAATTGTAATTCGCTTCCCATGTACATACCTACGTGGCTATAAAAGGTTCTTCCACATATTAATTAAATTTCTACACATATAAAGATTATGGCTAACATATAATTTGTTCACAACACACCTGTTGTAATTTTTATCATCATTAGTATATTACTATTATTGTTATTAATATAGCTTAAATATTGTGTTGATCTTATAACTTATAAAATGGGCACGTACAATATTATGAATTACGTATTTGGAACGAGCTCATTTTTCTCTACATTTTGACTTAAGTTTCATTATCAACAGAGTAGGGTCAAATATAATATATTATATCATCACTAAACGGTCTCCTATAATACTAATCACTCGCCTAAATTTCATAACTCAAATAATCATACTAATCATCACTTACTCGTTAACTTATTTTAACTACATAAATACCTATCTCTCATGCTATTGGTTTGTTTTGACGTTAATGACCCGTTTCATTTACTAATAAATATGAACCAACACATTTTATTTATATTACAAAAATGGGATGTTACAAATATACCCCCCTTATATTAGGTTTCGTCCTCGAAACCTATCAACTTCAAACAAATGAGGTGAAGGCCTCTTCGTCTCGTCCTCACTTCCTATGTAATATTTCATCATTTTCATATTCCAATATTCTAATATTTGTTTTATCGCTTAATGACATCATTGCTTTATTAGTTGTTTCATATAAGATCCCATGTCTAGATAGCCCGTCGCATACTTCAGTCCAGAAGTTGGGCGTTCTACATTTCCTCCTATATAAGGATTCATATGGTGTTGTCATAATATTAGCGTGGTAGCTATTATTGCCTGAAGGTTTGATTAATGCTAAATGATCGTCCTTACTACTACTAAAGTTCATTGTGTATGTACGTAGTATACTTTCTAAAGCTTGATTGGTGCATTTATTTGGCCCCTTACTCAGATATATAGTTCTCAGCTTTCTATAGAAATCTTACCCAAATCTTAAGGAGAACAAATCTCTCTCTTGAATATAGCTCATGTAATCATATCGTGTCATAAGATCATCTATTTAGTATAAGGCCCGACTTACATTTCATTTACCCTCAAGGATAGGCAAAGTGTATAGACTTGGCGAACCGACCAGTTATTACCTAATTTGTGTCCATGACTCGATCTTGGAAGCTTAGAAACAAAGTCCATTATTATAATCTCTCGTTTCCTACATGTAGTCAAATGGTTTTAGATGCTCTGCCTTGACTTTTAGATAGGTAAGGTATTTCTCTATTTGTCATGTGGTATGGCTTTTTATTCCTAGCCAACAATAACCATTTCTAAATCCTACAATTTATTGCTACTAGGGTATATGGTGTATTCTGGCTTATGAGCTTTCTCTGGTATCATATCTCATAACCCGCCAAAACTAAGAATCTCATATTCGATTATCAAAATTAAAGATTCTATCATTCATAGATCCCAATAATCTTGACTACCCACCATCGTTTCCTCTTTTGATATGGTTTTCCATTAGGACTATCATTGCATTCTTAATTTGGTATAAGAGAGTTACCTTAACACCACCTCTAGATGCATGAAGTTTATTATCGGTTGTGCTCTTTCTTTTCTAGGGAGCGTAGCTACGACGTATTTGTCTTAATGAGATCTACGAATACTACAGATATGGTGGTCTTATGGTATTACTTACAATTCACAATGATCGCATCGTATCGTGTCCTAACCTCCTAGCTATGGGTATCAACCACTACACCTCGTATCGTGTCTTAACAACGACCCATGTTGACGTGCTAGAATATATAAAACCTTATCCAGTAACCCCAACATTTGGTTTCTTAATTCCTCCATTGCAAGTCAAGGTAAGACAGTAAATGGCTCTAGCAATACGGGTTGCCCCCGGGATCAAGTCGATTCAAAATTCAATTTTTCTATCAACTGATAGTCTAGAATGACCTTTAAGGAATGCCTCATTAAATTTGACTATTACTGGCACATCCATTGAACTCTTATCTTCCTTAGTCTCTAGTGCATTTACTAGTTAATCTAGTTGACCTTTCGGATACACTTATCACTTAATTGCCTTTATCATTATGCTGAAACTTATGGGTTTACTAGGTTTTTCCCTTCGAGTTATCAAAGGTTTCCCATTCGGGTCCTTGATTCGAATTTGCTTCTTATCACACCCAATATACGAGTTTGGCAAGCTAACCAATCCATCACTAGTACTATATCCAACAATCCAAGTTTCATTGATAGATGGTACAATCCTTGATATAGCTCCCAATTTCTTATTTTCTTCCATATACTATCACTATAAATCGTTTATCTAGCTTACAGAGAATCTAGTCAAACGAAACTCTAAAAGGTTCGGATATCAAATTTCTATCAACACCAGTATCAAACCGTATCTTATCATAGAAGTTGTTTACCAGTATTGTACTCACTATCTCATCAATATACATACGGCTTTCTCAGTCTTTATATCTAAAGCTTTACACCTTCCTCCATCGGGTTCTTCATTCTCTTATTTTTTAAGCCATCAATCCTTAAAATCTTAAAAACACTAACGAGGCTCTCTCCATTGATACCAGGTGTGTATGGGTTTCTTACGATTTCTACAAACAACCTTGTGATATGGACAAGAAAGTCCTTGTCCGCATGTCGAACATTGAGGTGGGGGGTCCACGTTTCCTTTCATAATCCCTAAAATTGGATCTCCCCTTATCCTGATTATTATCCCATTTACTCTTAATAATAACTTCTAGGATTTTTTCTAACGTATCCCAAAAGTGATAGTTGCTTTGGTTTCTAATGCCTCAGCTTGCAAGGCCTACCGTCCTTGTAAGTGCGCCTGGTTGATTGAATATCAACCATTGATACATTAACCTTTTCTAGAGGTTTCTCAACTAATGCACCTTTGATATTCCTGACTAGACTCCTAAGAGAGCTTTATATATCACCGAGTAGAAAAATAAAACATCGGCTTCAAATGCCTTCCTTACTCCACTACAAGTGTCTTTGGGTCACTTCCGAGCCCGGATCTAATTAACTATCATGGGAAAGTGGAGATACCAAGTTTGGTTAAGTCCCTTACTTGATTACACCACTAACCTGTCTAGGGTATTTTATTCAGGCCTTATATCGCCCTATCTGCTTTAGGTATGCTATGGTTTCATTTAACACCCACCAATATACATACTTACCTATGCTACACATAAACCGTTGCCATACTTTGAGACATGCGCTTGTATAGTTAGACTATGTATACAAATTCCACTAGTTACCTTGGACACATAAAATCAGCTCTTATTATCCTATCAATATTGTCACACAAAGAAAGCAAATAGAAACAGAGTAAGCACTATATTCTCACATAGCCAAACTTGTATACAAGTTTTATTAGCATAATCCTAAAGTCCAGCTGCACTCTTAAATCCTTGCCTACTAATTATGGATTTTAGTACAATATGATGTTTGCGAGATCATAGCAGTGTCATACATTAACCTTCATACTGGCCAGGTATGAAAGCAATATATGAAACATACTATGATACTCCCAACTACCATATGGTCCTTCCATCATAAAGTTCGGCATACCAAACTTATACATCTTTTATTACTAGCCTCTACCCACAAAGACTAGTACTTCAACGTGGCTTACAAGTCCTAGTATAAGTCTAGATACTTCAATGAGTACCTAAATCTCTTAAACTAAAGCTCTGATACCAACTTGTCACACCCCGCCCAGGCCGGGGCACTTACAATGACCAGTCGGTGCAAACTTAAAGCGGAAACGAAATCTCATTACATAACTTGAGTGTTTATTACAAGTCAGTGTGATCCAAGTACCACCAAGCTAAACAAAGCTTAACTATAATAAGATGAACTGTCTAAAGTATTCCAACTCTCAGCTAGGAACTCCCATTCCTTACACCATCAACCTGTGATACATGCTCGAGTAATAAAAATACGTCAGCACACAGCTGGTGAGCCACATAAACTGACTCATCAGTAAAACAACCCCATAAACAATTTTATTGATCAAGTATGAGCTCCTTGCATGTCACCATAATCATAATCCGGACTAAGCATTATATATTCACACATACAGCCTAGATACTCCCCATGAGGCTGTAAGTGTATGTCCACACCTCAGGAAAATATAATGATCATTATAATATATATAACACCCTGGATGCCACACCTATGGTTCGATGTATATACATGATCAATCACCACCAAAACAATTTTATGAGCAAGTATCAGGTTTTGAAAATATTTTAAGTAACTCACCTCTTTATCAGTCCCTTAGCAGTTGACAACACTAATACAACCAGGTAATATCTCAGGGTCCTGATACAATTATACACTCCTAGGTTAGGTAACGGCACACCTAACTAATTATTATTACAGTTGGATATTGGTTAGCGCTACCTTGTTTAAGCATGGATGATCAGTCCATGCCTAACTAAGGTTAGGCTACCCAATACCCTCCCCCATTAATAATCCGAATACCTAACTACTACTAATACTGAAACTAATAAAATAATGGTTAACTAAGTTTGAGAGTATACCTCAAAACAATATATGATAAGTTGGTTCAATGTCCCCTTACTCGTGTTTAGAAAATAGGTACTGATAATAGTCTAAAGAGATTATTGAAAGCTCGAGACTTGGTTAGAGTTTTCTTAGGAGTTTTGATTGTAGGAAAGGAGACATAATGACCAATATTTATAGAGAAAGTTATGACCGACTTATATGAGTCATATTTATCAATTTGTGGCTCCTTACACAATAAGACTTACATTTTCTTACATACGAAGGTTTGAGAATTGTAATTCGCTTCCCCTGTACATACCTACGTGGCTATAAAAGGTTCTTCCACATATTAATTAAATTTCTACACATATAAAGATTATGGCTAACTTATAATTTGTTCACAACACACCTGTTGTAATTTTTATCGTCATTAGTATATTACTATTATTGTTATTAATATAGCTTAAATATTGTGTTGATCTTATAACTTATAAAATGGGCACGTACAATATTATGAATTACGTATTTGGAACGAGCTCATTTTTCTCTACATTTTGATTTAAGTTTCATTATCAACAGAGTATGGTCAAATATAATATATTATATCATCACTAAACGGTCTCCTATAATACTAATCACTCGCCTAAATTTCATAACTCAAATAATCATACTAATCATCACTTACTCGTTAACTTATTTTAACTACATAAATACCTATCTCTCATGCTATTGGTTTGTTTTGACGGTTAATGACCCGTTTCATTTACTAATAAATATGAACCAACACATTTTATTTATATTACAAAAACGGGATGTTACAGACGACCCATGGAGTCGTCTTTTCCAGTTGGCGGCCGAGGATACCGTTCGCGAGCTGACGATAGAGTTTATATCATCATTTGAGCGTACACACATGCTCGCGGGTTACGTGGAGGATCCAAACCATCCATATCGCGAGATATCATTTTGCCTGGCCACAGTTACGTATCATATGACGATGAAGGTTAGTATTTTAAATTTAAATTTATTTTATAATAGTTAATATTGTGTTAGTTAATATTTTAAATTTATTTTTTTACAAGAGTTTGCGGTGGCATCGATGTTGTACGTGCAAGCAGAGCTTGAGACCGAGATTTATACAGACGAAATCATAGATCTCGACCGGCAGACCCTTGTGAGTTTTTGGAGGGCCATCGCCACTTCCCACTTTGGGAAGTCTCAGGCGAAGGCTAGTCGCATCCAGGACCCCGTATACATCTACCTCCACCGCGCCCATAGAGAGATGGATCGCACCGGGATCACACAGCCGGGATAAGGTCAACACTTCTGACTTTTTCTTTTTATACTGTCTACTTATGGGTCGGACGTGTGACCTAGCCTCGAGCCTGGCAGTCTTTTTCAGACAACGCATTATCGCCAGGCTCATGCCAATCTGTACGGAGGGTCATATATCACGAGCATTGATCGCTATGGGGCCCTCTTCCATGAGGATGACCCCTAGTGTCTGTCGGGATCCCATCGATTCCATTCGCTACGGTCAATGCACAAAGCATAGGATCCTATACGACTTTCCTCATTTAGGTCCTTGTCTAAGGACTCACCGCGCCTGCACCACGTATGTCCCAGTGCCCTTACCTGCGCTTGAGGATATACCGGTATTCGTGGAGCTAGAGCCAGGAGTACCTACGCCACTGCACGTGTAGGCGCAGGCGTAGGCCCTAGCACACCAGCAGCAGCAGGAAGAGGCAGAGGCTGGAGGAGATGATGGCCCTGACCCACCACAGCAGTACCCACACCATATATACGAGGCTTTGCATCCTGCTGCGCGTTTGGTAGTTGAGGATTTTGATCGCCGCCTCAAGCACTATGAGGCGGTTCACAGGTAGACGATTGCGATTCTACAGTTGTTAGCACAACGTGCGGGGGTGCCAGACATACCAGTATACCACCAATACCACAGCCACCACTGTCGCCACGGTGATTAGTATATATGTTAGGTTGCAGTTCACTTTTAGTTGTATTTATGTTTTTTGTATGCACGAACTGATTATTATATATTTTACGATGTTAGTTTCGGAATACTTATATCTATTTGAATGTTTGTTTTGAATGTTTATAAAATGTTAAAATAATTGGGAAATGCTCTATCCATAATGACAGTATTATTAAATGATATTTAACGCGCATACTACATTCGAAGATCCTTGCAATGGACAAAAACCCATGGAATGTACAGATGATTCACCATGTGGAAGAATGTATACATCCATAACTAGCAATTCTTTGAGGATATATTTTTCTCATCAAAAGATCCATAACTGAACAACTATTAGGAATTGTTTGAGAACATATTTTTTGATCAAAACTTAACAGTTGTTAGGAATTGTTTGAGAATATTTTTTCTGATCAAAAGATCCATAACTGAACAGTTGTTAGGAATTGTTTGAGAATATATTTTCTGATTAAAAGATCCATAACTGAACAGTTGTTAGAATTGTTTGAGAATATTTTCTGATCAGAAGCCTCATAACTGAACAGTTGCTGTGTATTGTTTGAGAATATATTTTCTGATCAAAAGATCCATAACTGAATAGTTGTTAGGAAACGGTCAAACATTTGGTGATATTCACCTCTCATATTTTTCCACCTTTTACTTATTTCACACCGTACTGCTTTTGTTTGTGTTTTTCTTTCGATCACATTTTCAGTGGCTTTGTTTTCAGCCTACAAACATTTTCATTTGGCTTTGTGTTTGAAAAATGTTTTGATTTATAACATTTGTATATGTTGCAAAATAGTTATAAACTTTATTAAAAATAAACATAAAACTTAAAAATAACCCACCTAAACCCCACAAAACTCACCCCGAAACAAAACAAAACAAACCCCACACAATTCTCAAGGGCTGCTAACTTTTTTTGTCAGCTTTGGTACTACAAAGCGCCTTGGGGTGGGGGTGAAAGGAGTCAGGTGTAGGGTGTGAACAGATGTAATCTAATTTTTCTTAACGGCCAAAGAAATTCACCAAGAACTCCTTTTGGAGTCCCTACTCAGTCAAATCAGGACCCCTTCCACCCAGCATAGCCAGACATGTAAGGGAGATCCTGGTTTCACCAAATTCACCAGTTTCGGGAAAACCCCGACTATTCACCTGCCCGAAAGGATGACAATTGAATAATCGGTAAAACCCAACGCTCTCAATAATCGAACCCATAACGTTTCAGCAATGGATCTTCTATCATTGAGATTCCATACCACTCCACCCTGTCTGTGATGTAATCTAATTTTACATTAACTTGTTAGGTCATTCGGTATGGTTGAGCACGGGCAAAGAAGACGGGCCGCCGCCAAGTAAGCTCCACGTCACCGGAGCAGCATTGAAGACGGGCCTGGGGTGTGGAACGACGGGCCTCCATCTTCTCCGACGAGTCTACGGCGGCCACCATCTTCTCCGACGGCCACCTTCTTTTCCGGCAACTATTTACATGGTTTTTTTAATAAACCCGACCCTTAAGACCCGTCATCCCCGGCATTATTTGACTGCTCATGTCGTTGCCGGCATAGGGGGCGGTGTACGCCGGCCTGGCATACACTTGCCGGCCCTATTTCGGATCCACACCGAATGGCCTTGTGAACCGACCTAATCGATGATAACGTTATATTAGAAGAAATTATCCTCTACACTGCAGTCCATCATATAAACCCTAGTCCACCCCAAGCTACATACGTGTCATAATCTCATTGGCTTTGCACCATTCCTCAACTAACCTTGCGTTACAGCAGAACACAACTCCAGCTTTCAGAGACTGTTTTCAACAGTCACTCACATGAGTCCCTTTTCCTTTAAAACAGACCCACTGTATCTATCCATAATCCTACATCTACATGCATCTTTCAAGATTTATATCTATACATGACTTAGTTTTTTCTTTTTTTTTTAATTAATTTTATGGAGATGTAAGGTATGTTGATTTAGTTCATCAGAATTAATGAATTGCTTATTAGATTAGATGTTGTTAATTTGTTATATGTTTGTTAATTTGCTGATTAGGTAATTGGGTTTTGAATTGGTTATGCTTTGATTTTTTTGTGAGAATTGTTACTATTGATGGAATCTGCTTGTAGTATGTATAATGTTGATTTAAGTAAAACATTGATGATGATTAGATTGCATTTGTGGATTTTGTATAGATCTAGTTTTTTTAATCTCAAATGTTTCTTCTGCTCTGCTTTACATCGATAATTCTAAATTACACTCTTGCCCAGGTTTGAATCTGAGACCTACAACGTATGCCTCTACCAAGTGGTATTGTACCGGTATTCGTTACAAAATGTTCTCTCTATAAGTTATTGGTATTGGTACTGAACCGGTACTGATACCAAAGATACGTATACCGGATTTTTGAAAAAGTGGGTATTCGGTATTGTATCTATCAATACGGTACCGGTATTTGGTAACAAATGTTTATCCCTGCTCTGTTTCTGTTGATTTCGGAATGTGATTTTGGAAATTCAGACTTCAGTGTTTGTAGGTGTTATTTCCCCCAAATGTTTAGGTTAGGGTATTTGGACCTTTAATTTGGCCTATAGAACCACTTCCTTTTAATTCAGTTCCTCTTAATATGCCCTAGAAATTTAGAAGATATCCTCATTGTTTGGTTCTACCTGTCCTGACAAACAATATGGGTTAAACCGCCAACTATAGTTTCAGGAAATGGCAAATCAAACCGTCTGGTTGGGTGGGTCAGCCGGACTAGCTGGTTTCAGAATTTGTAGTTCAGTTCTTAAATTGTTGGTTTTGTTAAGATTTTTATGTAAGGTATACATGACTACATTTTCCATCACAATAATACCATATTGAGTATTGACCATTCAACGTTCCGAAGTTTCACTTTTGTTTCTAAGGGTAATCTCACTCGCATAATCATCATAGATTTACACCTGATTTCCACTCAATTTTGCTCACATGGATGATGGATGATTATGAGTGAAATGAGGAAACGCGCCTTCCTTGTGAGCTAAATCGTGTGGAAATCAAGTGTATCAAAAGGAGATCAAGTATAAATCTATAATCATTATATGAGTGGGATTCTCTTTCGCAACGAAAGTGAAAGTTACGAGTTCCACTTGTTCAACTGACATTATGGATATCGTTTGGTTTTCAATACTGGTTCCAAGTTTCTAATCATTTGTTGTTTTGCAGATCATAAGGTGATCACCATCTTCAACAACATGGGCTCACCGCGGTGTGTCACCAGGCGAAAATTTACCAAATACACCTTTCTTGTAGTTCTTATACTCATCACACTTTCCTTTACAGCCGTCTTTGACCACACCCAAAACATCACTTCATTCCTGCGCCCACTTTGGGACACACCACCACCTCCATTCGAGTACATACCACACTACTATGCCGAAAACGCCACCATTAACAACCTCTGCAGCCTCCACGGATGGTCCTTAGCCTCTGAACCGCGCAACGTCTATGACGCAATCCTATTCAACAACGAACTAGACTTGCTTGAGCTCAGATGGCGTGAACTATACCCTTACGTCACCAAATTCATCATCCTCGAATCCAACATGACCTTCACTGGCATGCCCAAACCTCTCACCTTCGATTCAAATCGCGCGCGTTTCGCTTTTGCCGAAGACAAAATCGTATACGGGTTCCTCCCAATCCCACTATCATCCAATGTGCCTGTTGACCCTTTTTTAATCGAGTCACATCACCGGAGCATAATGAACGAGCTGATCCAACGGTCAGGGATATCCGATGGCGAACTTTTAATCGTGTCCGACACCGATGAGATACCAAGTTCCCACACTGTTAAGCTTCTAAAACAATGTGAGGGATTACCAACCATCCTGCATCTTGAAATGAGAAACTATGTTTACTCATTTGAATTCCCAGTGGACTACAACAGCTGGCGGGCCACTGCGCAGATATACAGCAAGTGGACTCGATACAGGCATTCTCGACAGACAGATCTCATTCTCTCAGATGCAGGGTGGCACTGCAGCTTCTGTTTCCGGCATTTGAGTGAGTTTGTGACCAAAATGACCGCATACAGCCACGCTGATCGTGTGAAGAAAAAAGAGTATTTGGATTACTCTAGGATTCAGAGGAAGATCTGTAGGGGAGATGATCTTTACGATATGTTACCGGAGGAGTATAGTTTTAAGAGTTTGATCGGAAAGATGGGGTCAGTACCGCGGTCAGCTTCAGCTGTTCATTTGCCGGCGTATTTGATAGAAAATGCAGAGAAGTTTAAGTTTCTTCTTCCCGGCGGTTGTCAGCGTTCGCCGGAGTGAGAACAGGTTTGGTTGAAACAAATGTGTTGGAGACTGTTTTGTTTTACACACGTATGTAGAGTAGGCGATCGACAACAACCTGTTTTAAAGAGTTTAAAAAAAAGTTATATATCAATTGGTTTATATAATCTTTTTTGTATAAGTATAAATAATACCTTATATCTTAGTTATGATTATTTATGCATCTTTAAGTAAGTCATATGGAATCTGAGTTGAATATAGGTTTTTGGATGATATTCTTATTTTATAAATATATTAATTTGTTACTCTATTAAGTACTGTAAATCACATCCTTGAGAAATTAATATATCTCAATAATATTCGTGACATGTGTTGATTGTATGTATTATTCTTTTAGTTCGTTAGAACATCCCAATGGTTTTGGTGTTGGAAGAGGTCCCTAGTGACATTGGAGATAGTCAAGCTTCATAGTTTGGAGATTGTGTTACAGGAGATTCTTCCCAACAATAAAGGCAGGTGGCGAAGGAACGAATGTGATGATCAGGAGATTTCTAAGTCGGTGAAGAAGGTTTGAGGCAAAGGAGGGCTGATGTGTTTGTGTTAACGTCGAACAATTGGGTTTTAAGGAAAGTTGTGGTTTTTGGATGGAGGATGGAACTAGGGCGGATCCCAATTAAAGGTGCTCTAGTTGTTCGGGGTATTCATGCTCAGTCAATGTTGTGTGAGTTGTCTGAGTTAGATATGGAAACGGTTGATCATTTGTTTATCTATTGGCAAGTTGCTAATGGAATATGGATGGGAGTGAGCCAATGGTGTCTGAGTGCCTCCGATCTTTGGTTTTAGCGTTCGGGATTTGGTCCAGGTTCATACTCATTTAAGGGTTAGGTGAAAAGGAAGATGGTCCAAGCCGTGATTCTTATAGCCTGTTGGGTGATATGCGTCCCTGATGAGCTAAGTTTGTGGATAGAGAAACAAAGAGAGAGAAGAAAGGACCAAAACCAAGCTAAGGGTTCAACAACCCAGCTTAACCGTTTATAACAACCATTCGAACTTGTTCCCGCCTTACAGAATAGTCCCTACACTATGACTTATTACAACATTGGTCCCTATATTACAAAACAACTAAAACAACTATCAAACTATTACACAAATGGTCCTTGTACTTTTTATCTCGTAACAATACTCCCTGGTTATCAACATCTTTGTCCTCAAAGATCCAAGAACTGGAAATCTGGGAATCTCAGCTGGAACTCATCTCTGTATTCCCAAGTAGAATCAGATTCAGGCAATCCATTCCACTTAACTAGAACTTGACCAGCTGCCCTATTGCCTCTTTTAATGACTCTTGAATCCAAAATCTTCTCAGGAATCATAGAAAATCTGTGACCTTTAGGAATAGGAATCACTGCAGTAGGTGGTCCATTGGCTTTCTTTAGAAGTGAGACATGAAATGTTGGGTGAATGCTGGCATCATCAGGCAAATCCAGTCTGTATGCAACTGCTCCAACCTTCTGTACTATCAAATAAGGTCCAAAGTACTTAGGAGATAGCTTGTTATAGTTGTGGCCACGAATTGAACTTTGTACATAACTTTGCAGCTTCAAAAACACCCAATCACCAACTGCAAATTCTCTTTCACTTCTGTGTTTGTTGGCCTGTTGTCTCATTCTGTTCTGTGCCTTCAACAAGTTGTCTCTTAGCATCTTAATAGTCTCTTCCCTGCTAATCATCATCTCATCAACTGTGGCCACCATAGAATCTCTATGGATATATGGAACATGCAAAGGGGGTGCATATCCATAGAGTGCTTGGAAAGGTGTTGTATTAATGGCACTGTGAAAGTTGGTATTATACCAAAATTCAGCAAGAGAAAGCCATTTGACCCATGAAGATGGTCTTTCCATGGTCATACACCTCAAGTAGGTCTCCAAGCATCTATTCACTACCTCAGTCTGGCCATCAGACTGAGGATGGTATGCTGTTGACATTGCTAAGGAAATTCCTTGCAATCTTGTAAACTCCTTCCAAAAGTTACTCAAAAACACAGCATCCCTATCAGAAACTATTGTAGAGGGCCACCCATGTAACTTGTATACACTGTCAAGGAACACTTGAGCCACAGATTGAGCAGAAAAAGGATGAGATAATGCCATAAAATGACTATACTTAGTTAATCTGTCCACCACTACCAGAATAACCTCTTTACCCTGAGACTTAGGAAGTCCAGTGATAAAATCCATACTAATATCAGCCCATACTTCAGTAGGAATGGGTAAGGGCTGTATTAATCCTGGATATGCAGCAGTGTCATACTTTGCTTGCTGGCATACAGAACAGGCTCTAATAAACTCTTTCACTTGTTTCACTTGCCCCTTCCAATAGAACAATGCCATTAACCTTTGATGAGTGGCATGGACTCCACTATGACCCCCCATGGCAGAAGCATGACAGATTTGAATTAATTTTTTCCTTAATTCCAAAACTGCCCCTACTACCAACTTTTGTTTCCTCTTGAGTAACCCATCTTGCCAACTGTATTTTTGAACCACTTGACCCTGTGACAGTTTGTTGATCACAGGTTGCAGAATTATATCCTGCTCCCAACTCTTCTTAATCTCTTCTATCAATAATGGGTCAAAAGAGGATAACACCATAGTAAAAACTGATGCACTTTCCACTCTAGACAATGCATCAGCTGCCACATTTTCAACCCCTTTCTTGTATTGAATCACATAGTTATAACCCATCAGTTTAGAAAGCCATGAGTGTTGAAGAGGAGTTGTTATTTTTTGAGTCAACAGATGCTTAAGACTTTTTTGGTCAGTCTTAATAATGAAAGGTTTAACTACTAGATAATAATGCCATTGTTTGATGGCCATTATGATAGCTAGCAGTTCCTTTTCATATACTGATAGCACCATTTGTCTAGGACAAAGGGCTTTACTGAAAAATGCCAAAGGATGATCATCTTGAATCAAAACTGCCCCTATCCCCTTGGCTGAAGCATCTGTTTCTATGATAAAGGGCTTATCTAAATCAGGTAAGGCCAACACAGGAGCCTCAGTTAGAGCATGTTTGAGCTGCTCAAAGGCCTGTTGTGCCAATTCATTCCATCTAAATGAGTCTTTTCTGGTAAGCTCAGTTAGTGGTTTGGCTATAATGCCAAAAGATCTAATGAATTTCCTATAATACCCTGCCAAGCCTAGGAATCCCCTTAACTGTTTCACATTGTTAGGCACAGGCCAAGATTTTACTGCTTCAATTTTCTTGGGATCAGTGGCTACACCTTCACTGGTAATGATATGCCCAAGATATTCTACTTGTTGACCTCCAAAGGAACACTTTGATTGCTTGGCAAATAACTGCTGTTCTTTTAACACTTGTAAAACTTGTTTTAAATGAACCAAATGCTGATTAACATTTTGGCTATAAACCAATATGTCATCAAAGAAAACAAGAACAAATTTCCTTAAAAAAGGTTTAAAGGTTTGGTTCATTAATGCTTGAAAAGTAGCAGGGGCATTGGTTAACCCAAAGGGCATAACCAAAAATTCAAAAAGCCCCTGATGAGTTCTAAAAGCAGTTTTAGGAATATCTTTTTCAAACATTCTAACCTGATGGTAACCAGATCTCAGGTCCAGTTTAGAAAAAATAGCTGCTCCCTTTAATTCTTCCAACAGTTCATCTATCAGTGGTATTGGAAAACTATTCTTGATGGTTGCATTGTTCAGTTGCCTGTAATCAATGCACATACGCCAAGAACCATCCTTCTTTTTCACTAAAACCACAGGAGCAGCAAAAGAACTCTTACTATCTCTAATAACCCCTGACTGCAACAGTTCCTCAGTCATCTTTTCAATTACATCTTTCTGAACTGACTGATATCTGTATGGTTTCAAATTGATGGCCTGCTCTTCATTCTTTAACTCAATCTTATGGTCACAACTTCTTGATGGAGGCAGACCTTTAGGTTCATCAAAAACTTCCTTAAACTGTCCAATTAAATCCTGAATTCTGCTATCTACCACTTCCTTTGACACATTAGCACTTTGACCATTTTGCCCCTCAATAGGCATTAACTGAATCCCAAACATTTGAGACTCTATCAACTGATTTGGGTGACTCAACATATGATCCATTTGTTCAATGGAACAAACAGTCATTCTATTATTATTACTCACCCCTTTTAACAATTTCTTTTCACCATTTATCTGGAACTCCATAGTCATCTGGTTAAAATTCCACACAATATCTCCCAAAGGAGATAACCACTGAATTCCCAATACCATATCATAACTGTCTAATGGTATGACCATTACATCAGCCTCAAACCACATACCCTGCATCATCCATTTAAATTTCTTACACATTTGACCACAACTCAGTTGATTTCCATTGGCCACAGAAACCTTTAAAGCTGGGACATCTTGAGTCACCAACTGTAAAATTCTAGCCAATTTTTCACTTATGAAGTTGTGAGTGGAACCAGAATCCACTAAAATATACAACTTCCTAGTTCCAAAAGACCCTACAATTTTCATTGTAGAGTATGATGGAATTCCATTCATTGCATGAATGGAAATTTGAGGTTGACCCAATATTTCAGTCAATTCCATGGTATCCACAACCATTTCCTCATCACAATCCTCATCATCAACAATTTCTATCACAAACAGTTGCCTATTCTTACATTTATGAGTGGCAGAATATTTCTCAGGACAAAAGAAACATTCCCCTTTTGCCCTTTTCTCATCTGCTTCTTTAGTAGACAACCTTCTCACAGATTTTTGACCAAACTTAGTATTATTATTATTATTAGGTGTAGGTAATAGGGGTGGATTGGCAGCACTAACAAAAGAAGATTTATTATTATAACTGTTTTTGTTCCCATTGCTGGTGGAAACAGAATTGTTCCAACCAATCTTTTTGGAATCTTTTGCCCCAAAGAGGGTGGTATGAACCTTGTCTTGTTGCTTAGCCATAGCTATGGCTTCTCTTAATGTTCTTGGCTTAAAAACCTTGACCAAGCATCGGATCTCAGGTTTTAAGCCTCCAACAAAGAGACTGGCAGCATACTCTTCTGACAGAGTAATCTTAGTCATTAACAAATCAAATGAATTACAATACTCGTCCAAAGAACCAGTTTGTTGTAAATTCTTTATTTCTTCCATGGCATCCTCCCACAAGTTTTCTGAAAACCTTGTGGTAATGGATCTTACATACTCATCCCATGGAATCAGTTCAATGGGCCTGTTAGAACTAGACAAGTACCCTTGATGCCATTTCAAAGCCACTCCTTCAAGATTAACTACTGCAAATTGAACCTTCATATTGTCAGGAGTCTTATCAATTGAAAAGAAATGATTACACTTATAAACCCAACCATCAACATCATCACCACTGAATTTAGGGAAATCCAGTCGACCAATTCTAGATAAACGGTGATCTTGGTGGTTAATTTGTAGGTGATTACTATTATTATCATTATGTCTATTATTATTATTCTGCAATTGAAGAGATTCCAATTGCTGTTTTAGGCTATCAAACATGGATTGGAGGTTAAGATTCAATTGATTGATGGCTGTTCTGTTATCTTCTTGAAGGGTTTGAGAGGTTTTAATAGACTGTGCATGCTCTTTTAACGTTTTTTCTAGTTTATCCATTTCTTGTTGACGAGTATTAGCTGCCATTAATGGAAATGAAAGAGAAAATCAAGAAAAATAGGAAGGATCGAATCACAAATGATTGAATCCAAGAATAGACTAATCTGCAAAGATTAATCCACGAACACAAATGAATGAAGAACAAACGCTGAAATGAAAACGAACGGAGAAGATGATCGGAGTGCGGCGGCGAACGGTGGATAACGGTGGTCACCGGAGCTCAGATCGAAAGAGCTCTGATACCACTTGATGAGCTAAGTTTGTGGATAGAGAAACAAAGAGAGAGAAGAAAGGACCAAAACCAAGCTAAGGGTTCAACAACCCAGCTTAACCGTTTATAACAACCATTCGAACTTGTTCCCGCCTTACAGAATAGTCCCTACACTATGACTTATTACAACATTGGTCCCTATATTACAAAACAACTAAAACAACTATCAAACTATTACACAAATGGTCCTTGTACTTTTTATCTCGTAACAGTCCCAGGTGATGGAAGAGATCAAGGCGTTCGGGTTCCCTTGGGTCGTTGACTGGGCCAAACAGGCTAGTTTAACATGGGATAAGTGGTGTAACTAGATATATTTGGTGTCTGTTTTTGGTGTTTGTTTTTTTTTCCTCTTTGGATGTTTTTGTTTTTTTATCTAGCTCCTAGTTAGTGGTTTATCTATGATATTCCCTGCCTTTTTTTTAAAAGAAAATAAAATCTTAACAAACATACGAAAGGATATGGTGTTAAATTTCGAAAAATAGACGATTGGTAAGAACACGTCTTATAGAAGGATTGTAAATGTTTATTTGGTAGGATAGGATTTGCAATTCAGAAAGGGGTTGCAGCACAGCTTGTTGTCCGTCTACCTTCTGTTTTGATGTACCTTGACACAGGGGCGGATTCAGCTTATTGGCAGGGGGTGCCTGTGCTACGGCTCAATTTTGTCTTCGAATTGCAAATTTAACTTCGTTTTTGCCCATTTTTATGTTAGGATACCCCTAAAAAAATATTAGGATACCATTGAGTTGCAGCGACGAAACAACACTAACATTTTAAGTTAAAAGAGATGAGTGAAGCCACTAATGAATTTCCGGTCGGCAGCGACAAAAGCGTGGAAATTAATGTTACTGTGTTTCAGCTTTTAGCTTTGTGAGGAAGACAACAGGTAAGGTAAAGTAGTACCTAATATTTATATAATATACGGTGAATTAAATTGGCTATTTTTATTGAAGCCCAAATCTATAAAACCTAATATTTTATTTATATTTCAAATATAATACTGCATATTTTATTTTCTCTCATGTTTATGAGAAAATTGTGCCGGTCCATTGCCTATTGCGTGCTACGGCTTCCATATAGTAAACAAAGTTTATACCGTTAATAAATCAAGTTTATAATTTTATTCATGTATCTTGGTTTTAAGTACTTTTATATAAACTAGGTATATTAATACGCGCGTTGCGCGTTTTTCACATGACGCGTTAATACGGATTTTGGTAACCGACAAATGCATTGAGACTAACCTTGGACAATGAGAAAATACAAAAGTGGCAGCAGCTACGTGGAGAATACCAGGAATCTCTCGCGGTCCGCGGAACATGGTGGAGATGGCGCACGGTAGATGTGGTCGGTGGCCGGCTGCGTACGTTAGAGTGAAGCAGCTATTCATTTCGTGGTCGTTAAATATATAGATAATAAACGGACAAAAACCGAACCCGTGCGAAATCGAGTAAAAAACGCATTATGTCGGGGGCCAAAATGAAAAAAAATATACTTAATAAAAAAGTTGGTGGCTAAAACGGGAAAAAAAACTTAAATAAAAAGTAAAAAAAACATTGTGTGGCCAAAATGAGAAAAAAAAACTTTGCGAAAAATTTGGTGGTTAAAATGAGAAAAAAAAAGTTAACCAAAAAAGCAAAAAAAAAATGTGGGACCAAAATGAAAAAAAAAAACTTAATAAAAAGGTTGGTGCCCAAAACGGGAAAAAAACCTAATAAAAAAGTTGGTGGCCAAAACGGGAAAAAAAAACTTAAACAAAAAGGAAAAAAAACATTGTGTGGCCAAAATGAGGGAAAAAAACTTAACAAAATATTTGGTGGTCAAAATGAGAAAAAAAAAAGTTAACAAAAAAGCAAAAAAAAAAAGTGGCAAAAATGAAAAAAGTAAAACTACACTATTTAAATAGCAAGGTCTATTATATATATAATAATTTGGGTGTAACTTTACTTTTGTTAAGAGATTATTATTTAAGGTATTGTATTATTTATTTTTATTTCACTTTATTTGATTTAAAAATTATTATTACAAAAACTAGTTTCATTGTTTTCTTTCTTTTATTAAATACTTTTAAGTGAAAAATCCAAAACAAAGTTACATATATTAAGTTTATTAAACGTGTGTAGATTTCAAGCTATAAAAACTAGATGAGGACAAATCTATTGGGTATTTGTTTAACTTTATTTGTTATCATGTTTTTTCCATTATTATATAATTATACGCTAAAAAAATTAGGATACCCCTGATTTTTTAGGCTAAATCCGCCACTGCCTTGACAAGTTTTAGAAATGAATAAATGAATTTATTTGTTAAAATTTTTTTTTTGATTGAATATGTCTCATCATGATGGATTAATATTTTTTTAAAGTTAGTTTGCTATGCTATTATAACCTGAAGTCCATATCGTTTCACTCACTTCTATTGAAATGATGAAATTTATATTATTCTAATTAGCAAAGTTTCTTGGCTATATGGTGTTGTACTTTTGTGTTTAAATGTTGTTCATGCTTATTGTGTCTATAAGTTATGCTTTGTTTGCGGTACTTTTCAAGCTGAGTGTTTTATATAATAGAACGGCCGACACGTATGTGTTCTCATCCACACGTGTCTTGCCAAACGACAGTCTCTTCTTGATACATATGGGGGGCCACTTTTGTTTCTTTCTTCTATTGTTCACTCTCTCTCTCTCATGGTTTACTCTCTCTACTTCTCTCTCTGTATTCTCTCCATCTTTTAGGTCGACTGTATGTGGTTCCATAGGTTGCTTTGTTCCCGTCATCTATGGCGAGGACGAACCTATTATGGTCTCATTTTCTAGAGAGAGAAAGGGAGACACAGATTCGGTAACCACCGTTGGCAGTTATTTTTCTCTTTTTCTCCTCTGAATCCTTTATTAGGCGATGATGGTTGCCTGCTACTTGGTATGGCAACTCCGGTTGCAGCCGTGGCGGCACTGAGCCTTTGTTTTTCTTTGTTGGCGATGATGATTTGTAGATCTGAGTTTTTGTTTTTGTTTTTCTTTTGTTTTATAAAGTTTGAAGAAACGGGGTTTGCAGGTGGTTGTGTTGATGGTGGTGACGGATCTGTCACCTAAGAATAACAGGATAGGATGGAGATGAGATAGAAGGTGGTGATGACGAGGTGGTTAAAGTACTCTTGGTAGAGGTTCGGGGTGGGCTGGTAGTGTGGTGCCAGAGGTGGGGCAGTTGCTGGTTTTTTAAGGTTTTTAGAGAGTGAAAGGAATATTTTGCTCTTTAAAAAGGAGAGAGAGAGAGACTGGTGATGAGATTTAGGTGGGCGTAGCATTACTGGTTGATGGTGTTGGGTGGTGGTTGTGAAAGTGCAATGGCGGTGGTGGGGTTTTTTTTGTTGGTATTTAGAGAGAGGGAGACTAAAGTTAGGTTAAATTCAGATTATGTTCTTTTTGGTTTGGGGGGTTTGATTCCGATTAAGAACATTAGATTCAAGAGGCATGGAAACCACTGCAACTTTATGGGCATATAATAAAAAAGACATCACTATGTGTGTTATCACGGGTAGCTTTTTTTGATAAAAATAATGGAACACAAAGCGGATAATGTCTACATATTTAAATTTTCATTTGAAGTATAATACAATATATTTAAAATACAACTATTTTGTTGTGTTAATTTTCCTAAAAATGCGATCTTTTTATTTTCAAAGCAACAGCGAACAAAGGAAAGAAAAAAAAAATGTTTGGTTTGCTTTCCACTTATCTACATGTTATAAGATTGAACAATTACCAACCTTATTTGTATGCATTGGTAGTAGTAGTGTATGATCAATGTCTTGGTAAATGGTAACAGAATATTAGTCAAAATATTCGTACGTTTAAATAATTTTTTTTAATTGAAGATGTTGTATTGTATGATGATACTTATCTAAGCACATAATTAAATGCTATACGGCTTAATATATGATAGACGATATATAATATCTAACTACTCATTAATAAAAACACGATCACTCGATCACTAGATTGCCCCTGCCGCAACGTGCAGGGAACGTCATCTAGTTGGTTCTAATCACAACTCCAAATATTCATAATAATGATATGCAAGTGAGTGATAACTCCAAATATTGATAATAATGAAATATAAGTAAATGATGATGATGTTGGTATGTAAGAGAATGATGATTTTGCTAATAATAATAATAATGATATGCAAAAGGATGATGATGTTGCCACAACTAAAAGTCCAAATTCCTAGTTTTCCGGCTTCAACCGCGAGGTCATATTGATTGAATGTTAATAATGATAATGATGTACAAAATATGTCGGGTTTAAATCATTGTGATTCGTTTCTAAGGTAGGCATATCTAAGATAGTGACATTTTTTGAGATGTATCCAAATGATCTTAGTGAAGAGGAAAGAGGGTGTCTTGCGGGTGATCTTACGATATTTTATCACACATTGATAAAGGTGCAAAATTAAATGAATGTGTGACCTTGCTCGTGTAATGGTGGAAATTGGAAAACATGAAACTTTCCTTTGGTTTATCGGATATTGAAGTTAGTATTGGTTTTACCGGTTGCAATCGTAACCGTTGAAAGGTGTTTTTTTTCCTAAATGAAGGTTATTAAAACGGATTTACACAATCGAATGGTTGAGGAGTATTTGAACAATGCTCTAAAGATAAACTTTTGATAAAGTAAAAAAAAAAGATGGCGTAATGATTCGATTTCAGGCTTTCACAAATCGAAGAGGCAAAATCTATTAGGTATGTGTGTAACTTTATTCATTATCATGTTTTTATATTTATTTAGTTTACATTATATCAAATTGTGGCAAAAAAAATGAACGTTATTCCTAATTTTTTCTCTAGATCCGTCACCGCAACCACCCATCCACCAACCACAACCATCATCCACCATTACCACACCGTCAACCACCCATCCACCACCCACAACCATCATCATCCACCACCACCACTGTCACCCACCCACCAACACATTGTCTGGCCTTTGAAATGGAGACAATATGCCCTATAAGCCACATATAGTGTTATAACTGCCATATAGGTGTGTACTTGACTGATCATTAATGGTTGATCACACTTTATATATCAAGTATAGTGTTATCCGTAACGCATAGGGGGTGTGTGAAAATAATATGATGAATATATTAATACCATAACCTGTCAACAACATGGAATCAATAACAAAACTCATATTATTATTATAATGAACCCAACCCTGATTACAAACCCTAACAATACAAAGATTACAAACTAGAATCTCTCACGCGTCTTCAGCTTCTAAAAAGAAAATTTCACCAGATTTTCAAATATTTTATATCGCGATAAGAACCTCAAAGTTCGTAGTTGGCCAATCCTATGAGTGTTTCTTATTGCAACTTTTTTACTAGTTTAATGATGATGACTTGATATGGATTTAACATTACCTTAAGTTTTTGCAAATCTGTATTGTAATGCTAAATCCACATCAAATGCTATAAAATCATCAAAACATTAGCAGCGCCTATCACCCTAAAACCTTTTTTTTAATTAAAATAAATTAAGCAATTACAATTTAATTAAAATTTGAATTTCAATAAAATTAAAGCATCAAGTAGTATAAAATCATCAAAACATCATGCTCCTAATCTTGTCTATAGTCATAGTACACATGGGTTACCTAAGTATGCCTCATTTTCCTTTAGAACACCAGAAGAATGTTTCACATCTTTTCTCTCCCCTTCTTGCAATATCCTAAACTTCTTTTTATTCGGATCAGTCAGGAAGTATGGTAGATCCTGTAAGTTAGATAGTATCCACGTTTGTATGTATGTCCATCCACTTGAAATGGACACTAATACTATTCTATTTATAGACTGAGAGTTAGAGAACAAGTGGTGACGTCACCATGCAAGTGACATCTAACAACTATTAGACATAGCCACTAGCTATTTATAAATCATAGCTGGATAGTTTGTTACAAACGACTGGACCGAGTTATAAGCTTAAGAACAACCGGTTTTGACAAATAGCTGGTGTAAACCAGCAGTTTGTCAAACCACTTTATAAGACACAACTGTTGATTAGCATACGATGTTTACAGCAGTTGTGGTCTTCTTAATTTAGCCGTTGACAACTCAAACAATTGATTAGTCAATTCAACTCTTAAGTCTATAGACGTTCAATCTTGTAATGCAGTCTAGCAGTTAGCAAGTTGTTGACAAGTCAAACAATTGAGTAATCAATTCAACTCTTTAGTCTTTAGATGTTTATAAATAAAAGCTCCATTGCAAGAACAACCTCTTAACCATTCAGAATGGTACTAACAAACAGTATTATCCGCTTTGCCTATGAAGAGCTCACGAACTTATTTTTCGTTGCTTACGTGGAGACTTCTCAGGAGGTCATCTATCCCGATACTACTCCGAGCATGATTAAGTGTGGAATTCTCCTCTTATCCACTAGTATTAAGCCCAAAACGTATTGATAATTTAAGAGGCAGAACATTCTTTATGAACCAATAATCTCTTATCGCCAGAACCAATGTGGGATTTGTAATTTGTTAGGTAGTTACGCATTCTTTACAAATTTGAGGTCTTATGGTCAATTCATCGTTACATGATCAACGCACTTTTAAAACCTTGTTTCCACCAATTACATTCAATCGATCATGATATTGTCTTCTAAAGAGAGATTCCAAATCATTCTCATAAATTTATCATTAAGGCAAGTTGGTATAATTTGTCACCAAAATCACTAAAATGAGTTTTGTAACCTTATGAATTACATTTGTAGTATCGAAAGATTTGCGGAATTATAACAACTGTCGACTAATTTGGTCAAATAATTTACTAAGATCACAACTGAACCCCACCCTACACACAAGCGCACAAATGGACACACATACACACCAACACACCCATCTGACCTATAACTAGTTTCATTGGTCACTACATATTTCTCATAAGGGTTCACAGATCACCATTGCAACCCCATCATTACACATAACGTATTGAGCGTGTCATGAATAAGTGTGTGTCATAAAATAATGACACACCAATATCTTACCGTCATGTTTTTTTTATTTTTTGACACTAAATTCTTGACACGTAAAAATGCGTGTCATTAATTAACCAGATTTGACAATTCATGACGATTTTTTAATGATACACGCTTTTGCGTGTCATGAATAAGTGTGTGTCATAAAAAGCATGTCATGGAAAACATTTTTTCTAGTAGTGACTCTAAACCGACGCTATAGCTGCTCCATCATCTTCACTCCCTGCCCATCCATGTAAATAATCACTACCCATATGTATAAAATCCTCTTTGAGAATCCTAAATAGTTATACCCAGCCATAAAAAAAAACTACACATGTGTAAAAGCCCCTTTGAAAAAGACAAAGATACGATTTTTTGTTGTGTCTTGTTACATAAAGTGTTGTAAAAATACTTTTATGAAATATGGCATACGCTTTGTTGAAAATGTTGTATGCAAAATTATTATATATTATATAACTAGTAAAATACCCACGCTACGCAGCGGGATTTCGGTCGGTATCAGTTCGAATTTGTACGGCATTATCACTCGATATAGCAATCGGATGAAATTAAACTACTCAAGATGATATTGACACGTGTTTTAAATCGACTGAAAACCACACAAAGAAATTTACATCAGACGGTATTGTTGGCACACAAACTTAAAGAAAAAAGTCTTAAAGTGCTGCAGTGTTATAGTATATTTTATTTAACATTCTTAAAAAAATTCTATAAAATTATATTTACTAAGTTTGCTTTATATAAAAAAAAGTAAGTTTGTTTTGGATCACAAAAGGCCCCAAAATTTAAGTAGAAAGTTTATGCCGAAGATTCAAAATTGGGTTCTAAGATTTATGTGAACACATGTAGAATAGTGAGCCACTGCCACTTTAGTTTTAGAATTCACAAAGGAATTTAATGTGTAATTAATTGTGTGGTGTAGAAATAAAAGGGTCCAATCACCGATTGAAAGTTGGCAGCACCGGCTAAAGCAACAAATTAGGAATTAGAACTGTAGACACAATCTGAATTGTTAGTATATACAATACTAATAGACAAACTATAAATAAGTAGTAACTATATTATTATTTTATTTAAAAACTTTTTTTTAACTATATTATTATTTTATTCAAAATTAATCATTAATAAAGAACATACCAAACATATTAAATAAAAATTATATAGTCATCTCAAGCTTGATAAGTGAAACCTCGATTCATTTATTAATTGTTATTAACATAACAAATGTGTTAAAATTAAACCAATTGAATTGAAAAACGTTATATAAAGTGTTGGTATTAAGGAATGCTATAAAAACTTGGTACAAAAATTGTTATAAGAAAATGTTTAATAGAATTTGGTAAAAGAAAAGAAAAAAAAAGGGAAGATGCAATAAAATTTTAAAGAGATGAAACCACTAAAAAATAGCCTTTTAGGTTCCAACTTGTGACAGATATGTCATCATATTAAAAGTTGGTCGAATATATTTTGTATATTTAGTAATAAAATAAAAATCCTATTAAGTGGATGTTTGGCTCTCCTAATTTGCACTCCGTATAACTTATGACTTTTTCTAAAAGTTTAAGGAGAAAATAGTGTTTGTGTAATGGTTTGAAAATGAGTTTTTATGCCTAAGATAAGTTATAAGCTAGTTACAAATTGTGACTTTTTGATTAAAGAATTAAAGAAGGTGAAAAATGAAATAAGTAGATAAGTTAGTTGGAGAGCCAAACATGCCTTAAAACTTATTAATGTAATTGCTTTTCATCTATCTTTAATTAATTCTATATTTCAAATTCTTTAATGAAAATCATTTTTAAAGAATAAAAAGTCGTATTGTAATTTAAAGTCTAAAAAAAAATGCAAGACATAATTTATCATCTAAACTTTATTAGAGGTGACTTAAAAAACAAAGACAAAATTGCATTTTACGTCTTTTATATTTGATTGAATTTACAAACGTTGTTCTTTGACTATGAAAATTACATTATATATCTTTTATATTATTGTTTTCTTCCTCCTCGCTATTCCACTCTCACAGCTTTTATGACTTGAACATGTGGCTTAACATTCATTCAATATGATTCTCAGGTGTTCAACCCGAAAACTATTCATCAAAATGCACAAAAAATTCCGACCATCTTTTCAGGTGACAAAACCAATCTCAAGATCTTTACACCATCGATGATTTATGTCATGGCCCAAATCGATGATTTTGTGATCGTTTAAGAAAGCGGTTAGGGTCGACCATGTACTAAATGCAAGGAGGGAGTTTGGGTTCCTGGAGGATTTTGAATTTTCTGTAATTTTAAAACACTCCCGAATTTTTAGATTATTTGTAGACAAAGAACGTAAAAGTAGATACGTTGAATTAGTTGAAAAAGACAGAGAACTTGGTGTTTATGCTATGATTGATAAAATATTGAGTTTTATTTTTAATTTAATTAGATTTGTCAAGAAAAAGGAAAAAAAGGACTAAAATGCCTTCACGTGAGAGTCACTTAGTTAAACTTAACGTTAAAATTTAACCCGGTTAAGCCAAAAGGACACCACCTGATAGAAAACATTGACATAAAGGATATACAATGTAATTTTTATAGTTAAAAAAAAACAACGCCTGCAAATTTGTTCAAACCTAAAGAACGTAAATTACAATTTTTCAAACACAAATATAAACGTCTACGTGCTAATTGATTTCTATTAAAAAAATGTATTTTTACATACAATTTATATATATATACACACACACATAACATTATTTATATAGGGTCAAGTTATGCTACACAATGTAAAAAAAGGATAAGGATACTAAAAGTAGTATGAATCACGAAATATAACACAATGGGTCACAAAATATAACATAATGGCAATTAACATAACACAATGCCAAAGAAAAAAGACATAATAAGTAATAAAAATGACAAACAATGATGAAAGTAAAGAAAAAACACAATAGAACATAAAAGACACAATGATATAACATAAATTCTAAAAACTACAAGTTAAAAATCCACAAATTGAAAAACGTAAAAATATGAGATCGTAGGGTTCGATGAAACGTTCCAATACATCTGAAATAAGTTCAATCGGACTATGACTTCTTTTTTCACTGTGTATTTAATCCTCACCCTATTTTGTATATAAACATAATATTTAAAGGTTCATGTATAAATTCTTTTAATGTCACATTTCATAAATCTCTTGATGCTTGAAAAAGTCGATTATTTTTGGATCTTATTAATTTATGTTATTTAATGTTAGTATTGAATGACCTAAACTTTAAACAGATTTTATCATTTGTTTTTTTTTTTCAGAATTAAATGTAAGTTTATTGCATGGTTTTGAAAACCTGACCGGACCGGCAAGTCTGACAGGTCAGACCGGGAAACGGACCCCGGCCGATTCGGTTCGCTATGTTAGATCGCCTGTTCGGTGACCCATAGTTGACCCGACGACCCGACCGATTGGACCGGTTTTTTATTTTTATTTTTTTGGGTTTTGGTTTGTTTTTTCGGCCTGTTTCGTTGGACTGGTCGGACCATCGGACCGGTGGAGGCTCCGGTTTAACGCCCGGTCTGGTTCTGAAAACATTGGTTTATAGTACTTCAACTTTTTTGTAAGTTTATTATTCTCAGAACACACATTCAATGATGCATCAACAAAAATGCAATATATGTAACAATTTATAAATCAAAATACTATTGAAAGTAAAACATTTAGTTTATGACTTTATGCCATAATTTTAATATTTTTGGTAAACAAATATTTAAATACACGATCCTTGTAGTTGAATGATAGCCTTATTACTTTCTAAATAGGACATCACTAGCTAGAGTCTTGCTTTGAATATATTTTGTTCCGGATTGAGTTAGAGATTTTTTCGATTGCAGCATGCAAGTTTCTTCCTTGGTGGTCGGGTGTGGTCACAATATTCTATTCTTCTAAGAAAAAGATGAACCAATTGGTAGCGTGATCCGGATATCCCAAATTCCCAACCATCACTTATCTAAAAGAAATTATTATTATTATTATTATTATTATTATTATTATTATTATTATTATTATTATTATTATTATTATTATTATTATTATTATTCTAGCCTTGAGGGTGTTTGGGATTGATTTTTGAAAACTGATTATGCATTTTGCTGCAGTAGGGGTGGGGCTGATTTTAGATTATTGCGTTTTGATAGCTTAAAATTCTATTTCAAAACTCAACACCAAACACTAAAAACTGATTATTTACGTTTTCAAATTTATTTCAAAATCATCTATCATATCCTTTTCATTAATTAAATAATAATAAAAATCTTTGTCCGACTCAAAGCATGCTTTATTGTTTTTATAATAATCTTTATCACTTAATAACCCAATCTACATATCAAACATGATGTTATAACCACATCTACTTATCATATCCCTACTTTTTCTCCCTATTATCTCGTCCAACTCGTATATATATATTCCCCACGATTTATATATCGTCACTCGCTCCTTCTCTCTCTCTCTAAAACTCTGCTTTCTCTCTCTACAATTCTCTCCAAGAAGTAGAGACAGAGACTGAAACCCTCCGATCCGTAAGGTAACTGATGTTTTGTTATCCGATTCTTAAACCTAAAATTAGATACACATATACATACATACACTGATTATATGTTTAGATTGTTCATTTGTTGATTGTTTTGTGTTTATGCATGATTATGTGTTGATTGTGCTTACATGTATGTGTTTTTGCGTTATATATATGTCTATTTTTGTAAATTTAGGTTAATTTCGTGTTGAATGAATGAAATTTAATTAGGTTTTGTTAAATTGTACGGCTATTGTGGTTATTATGTTGTTGTTTAATCTTTAGATGATTTAGAGTGTTGTAATTGTAGTTTGTGTTCATCTTTCATTTTTTTTAATTATTATTTTTTTTTTTGTGTGTGTGTGTGTTTAAACATTTTTTGATCTTAGATGATTTAGAGAGTTACTGTATTTTTGTTCATTGTCCATTTTGATATTTTTATTTATTTTTTTGTGTTTTTAAATATATTTTAATGAATTGGTTGTAGTTTTGGGGAAGAAGTGAAGAAATGGCATCTTTTAGCAGAGACCTTGTGTTTATAATACTACAGTTTCTTGATGATGAGAATTTTAAAGAGACTGCTCACAGGTAGGGTTTAAGGATATTTTGTTTGTGAATTTTGTATGTGATTGTGGCTATGTGAAAAATGGTTTGTTTTGGTTTGGAGGTTGGAGCGAGAATCGGGATTTTTCTTTAACATGCGGTATTTCGAGGGACTGGTGATGAATGGGGAGTGGGATGAGGTGGAGAAGTATTTGTCTGGGTATACGAAGGTGGAGGATAACCGGAATTCAATGAAGATGTTTTTTGAGATTAAAAAGCAGAAGTACTTAGAAGCTTTAGATAGGTATGTTTGTTTATATGCATTTTTTTAGATTTTGGTTTTGATTATAGTGAATTTTTAATGCGTGTTTGGTTTACAGGAAGGATGGCGCGAAAGCTCTTGAAATTTTATGGAAGGACTTGAAAGTGTTTGCAGCTTTTAATGAAGATCTGTTTAAAGAAATGACATTGCTTTTGACTTTGAATAATATCAGGTGAACATATTTAAGAGCTTTGGTTTTCGTGATGTTAATTGTTTGTGTACGTATGAAATACTGAATTTTGTTATACTATTTGAGTTTATTTAATGTTTAAAAACGTGTGTTTAGAGAGAACGCGCAATTATCCACATATGGAGATACCATGTCTGCTAGAGGTGTAACGATGGCTGAACTTAAAAAGTTGATTGAAGCGAATCCTGTTTTTCGTGATAAGCTAACTTTTCCAAGTCTAAAGAGTACAAGATTGAGGACACTCATTAATCAAAGGTTTGTATCTTGGGTTGTGGATATTGTGAATTTAGTTGATCACATCTACCCTTATAGGAGTTGTTTTTAACTGTATTATTGTTTTTGGAATGTAGTTTGAACTGGCAACATGAACGATGCAAACACCCGAAGCCATATCCGGATATAAAAACCTTGTTTGTTGATCATTGGTGCGGGCCGGCACAGCCGTCACATCCAAACAGTGCACACGCTCCATCCCTCGTTACCAATCCATTATCGGGATCTGTATTGAGGCCTGGAGGATATCCACCGTCTGGTACTTATGTTGTAAGTGAACAAAACTAGTCATTCTTTATTGATTTTCGGTGGTTTAAATTCCAACAATCATGGTCAACACGTCTTTGACTTTTGGTTCTCTGTTCGGTATATCAAGACTTATCCGGCAGCACCAGGACCTCTGCCCCCAGATCATACTGGTTGGATGGCGAATCCAGCTATGGCTCGTGCATCAACCTCTGCTGGACCCATAGGTTTAGTTCCACCTAATATTTCTGGTATGTGATTTAACAAATTATAATCATTTATTCAGAATAAAAAAGCCCTAATGATTTTTACTTTGTGGTGATTGCATCATAAATATTCCTGAGTTTCCACATTCTTCAAAACCACTTATTTAGTTACTCATTATCGCCATTTTCTTGCTGACGTGGCAGCTATATCAAAGCGCTCCAGGACTCCTCCTGCTAACATTCCAGCTGTGGATTATCAAACTCCTGACCCTGAACATGCACCCAAGAGAACAAGGGTATCTACGACATCTGGTGAAGTATGAACTGCTCTGGCTGTTATTCTTTGCATTACCTTGCAGACACAGTCTCACACTTATGTAAATTTGACTGTTTAAAGTTCAAGTGTCAGGGTTTACTGCAGCCTGTCTACATTGCATTTTCCTTTTTTAAATACTTATTTTCTTAAAATGGAACGTTCAACTACATGCTAAATGGTGCATATCCTTGATCTAGGTACAGGTCAATCCTACGCCAATAAATGTATCACCCGTTGGTTACAGTTCCCAAAGTTCATCTTCATCTGAAGATCTCCCGAAAACTGTTGTGATGACCCTAAATCAGGGTTCAACTGTCAAGAGTATGGATTTTCACCCCACACAACAATTCCTTCTTCTTGGTTAGTTCCCATATGTTAAAAGATATTAAACTTTTGTTATTCCGGTTGTTTATGCTTTCTGGAATTTTCAATCCTTGGTATTTTATTTAATGCGGTCGCTTGTTTTGTTTTGTGTTGGGAAATCGTAAGTTGGAACGAATGCTGGAGATTTCATGTTATGGGACTTAGGTAGCCGGGAGAAGCTTGCTCAGAGGAATTTCAAGGTGTGGGATCTTGGTGCTTGTTCAATGCCCCTTCAGACAACTTTGACCAACGATTATACTGCATCAGTCAATCGTGTAACTTGGAACCCTGATGGAACCATGTTTGGTAACATAATAACTATTGCAATCTTCCTAAGAATATGAATATAAACATCAACTGACTTTAGGTATGCCCTTTTAATATTTTAATATCATGAACTTTCATATAGGTGTTGCATACTCGAAGAACATTGTGCAGATATACTCGTATCATGGTGGTAGTGATATAAGAAATCAATTGGAGGTTGTACACTTAGTCATATAAATTGTGTAGTTTATCTAATTTCGTTTTTTGAAACTTTACTAGAGCTGGTTTGATACAGATTGAGGCCCACAATGGCAGTGTTAATGATCTTGCTTTCTCTTACCCCAATAAAACCCTCAGCATCGTTACTTGTGGAGATGATAGGTTAATAAAGGTTTGTATCTCTTCACTTTTGTTTCATTTAAGGTTGTAAAATTATGAAATCTATCGTGTATAATATGAAGTTCCATACAGGTATGGAATGCAGTAACAGGGGATAAACAGCAACAATTTCAAGGTCATGAAGCACCTGTTCATTGTGTTTGCCCACATTTCAAAGAAAATATTCAGGTATTATGCCATATCTTTGAGATTCATGTTACCTAGTATTCCACTTCTTATATTGTAATTCGTCTAACCTTATTCTCTCCGTAAACTAGTTTGTTTTCTCAAATGCAACTGATGGGAATATAAAGGCGTGGCTGTATGACAACAATGGTTCCAGACTTGACTATGCTGCACCAGGTCATTCACCCTCCAAAATGGCTTATAGTGATGATGGGACCCGGTTATTTTCATGTGGGACAAATAAAGAGGGGAGATCTTTCATTGTGGAATGGAATGAAAGTGAAGGTGCTATCAAACGTACATATAATGGGCTTGCGAAACGGGCTAATAGGCCTGTACAGTTTGATACTTCAAAAAGCCGGTACATTGTTGCTGGTGATGAGTGGTTGGTAAAGTACTGGAATATGGACAATGCTAATGCATTGCTAGTCGTTGATGCTGAAGGTGGTCTACCGGTAATAATCTATCATTATATTTGTTTATTAGTTATTAATGTATAACCGTTTTCTACTTGCTGATAATAATGGTTAATAAATTATTCATTTGTAGGCTTCTCCTTGTGTTCGATTTAACAAAGAAGGACTGTTATTGGCTGTATCAACAAATGATAATGGAATCAAAATTCTAGCAAACTCAGATGGGGTTCGGGTTCTTAAAACTATGGAGAATCGTTCTTTTGATGCCTCTAAAGTCGCATCTTCATCTGCTGTGAAGGTAAAGACGTTCTTGCTCTTCTTATGCATAGGTCAAATCATAGAATCAGATTGTTTATAAAATCAAAAACATGAACAGACTCCTGCATTGACCACATCTGGTGCTACTGCTAATGCAACTGGAGAGCCAAGTATTGTGGATGGAGTTACCACAACGCCCCCCATAGCGATGGTGGTGAGTGTTATTGTTTTTATTAATTTTCTAAATATTGGTGTATCCTAAGTTGGTGCTCGTTATACTAATTAAATAATCACGGGGTGTGATTATAGAGTAGTGAGAATCAGAATTTGGTAGAAAATCCCAGAACTGGAGATGAGGCAACAGACAAATCTAGAACGTGGAAAGTGCCAGAAATCTCAGAACCATCACATTTTCGTTGTCTAAGGCTTCCGGATAGTACATCTTCTGCAATGCGGGTACACTTTATGATATTTAATTAATCGTTGAGCCACTCATGAAAGATATGCAAGAGTGACCACGAACCCATGCATTTAAGCTCATTTCTGAGTAGAAACGATTTTCAAATATTTGACCCATCACATAATGTTGTCTGCATTCAGGTCCCAAGATTGATGTATACAAATTCGGGACTTGCAGTTTTAGCTCTAGCAGCCAATGCTGTTCATAAACTATGGAAATGGCAGAAAACTGAAAGTAATTCTACTGGGAAGGTATCTATTTTCTTAAATCTTGTTCATCTCATTATTATTTTGATTTGTTTGGGGGATTATGGATATTTGGCTGTTTTAGGCAACTGCCAGCGGGGCACCTCATATGTGGCAACCAACCAGTGGTATATTGATGACAAATGATATCAGTGATGCAAACACCGAGGGTTCCATTTCATGCTTTGCACTATCTAAAAATGACTCTTATGTCGCGTCTGCTTCAGGTGGAAAGCTTTCTTTGTTTAATATGACGAATTTTAAGGTAACAATATTTATTTCCTGCTTTTTAATTTTTATTACAACCATTTATTTATTTACCTATTTATTTATATGCAGACTTTGACTGCATTTATGTCACCTCCGCCTGCAGCAACGTTTGTGATCTTTCATCCCCGAGATAACAATATTATTGCCATAGGAATGGCTGATTCTTCTATCCGTATATACAATGCCAGGGTTAATGAGGTGGTTATGGTTTTGTATATTTTATATTTATTGAAAACCTAACACATGAGTGCATCTGTTGATAAAAATGAAGTAATTGTTTATTTGTTTGAAAAGGTCAAAACGAAGCTTAAAGGCCATCGTAAAAGAGTAACGGGACTCGCATTCTCTAGCGTTCTTAATGTTCTAGTATCTTCTGGTGCTGATTCTCAGGTAACATTTCCATTCTGCTTTCATTTCACAAAAGAAAAACGCGTATTAACAAAATTGATAATATGGATTTTCTATTTTTATTTTTTATTTTTGCAGTTGTGTGTGTGGAACACAGATGGATGGGAGAAGCAAATAAGTAGAAAATTGCAAACTCCTGGAGGACAAGTTGCTGCTCCTTTTGCTGACACTCATGTACAATTTCACCAAAATGAAACACACTTGCTAGTGGTTCATGAAACTCAGATAGCCATTTTTGAAGCTCCTAAACTGGAATGCTTGAAGCAGGTCAGTTTCTTAATCTTAAATGAATCCAGTGGTTAGTTATCATTCTTGTTTTATTATTGATTATAACTTATATATACCGTCCATGTTTAGTGGGGCCCTCGAGAGGAAACTGGTGCAATTACACATGCTGCTTACTCATGTGATGGCGAAACAATATATGTCACTTTTGAGGATGGAAGTATTGATATCTTAACTGCATCAACTCTCGGATTGCGCTGCCGGATCAGTCCGGCTTCGTATCTGCCCTCAAACCCAAGGTGAGTATTTGTCTTTCCCCATTTCATATGTTATAATTCATACATCATTATTGATGTGTGCCTGCGCGCTAACACACATTTTGGGTTGGAATCAGATGAGAATCATGAAATGTTAGAAGACTAGTTCTAAAACTTGAGCAAATTTTTTATGTGGTGGTACTTTCGTAATCAAGATTACAAAAATACGTCACATTAGAACTTCATTCACCAGTGGATACATGCGTACAGTAGTTTCTACTAATGTATTCGCTACACTATATCTAGTATTTATGTTAATTACGAAAATGGCACCGCGTTCATATAGTGTATTCTTGTATTGGTGTCTGGTTGTATTCGTTGCTGGATAACTGTATGTTTACATGTTAATTACGAATATGGCACCGCATAAAAAAATACTTATCAAGCAGATTCAACAGCGAATAAGTAGTTCTCATTTAATTATCTCCACACACACACGCACATATATAGAGAGAGAGCGACTTATCTATATATGTATATGCATTTGTTCATAGTATATGTTGTTACTTTGCAGGCCAAGGGTGTATCCACTTGTGGTTGCTGCACATCCAACCGAACCGAATCAGTTTGCTTTGGACTTACAGATGGTGGGGTGTGTGTAATCGAGCCACTTGAGTCGAAGGGAAATGGGGGAGCTCACCTGGTGTTGAAAATAGTGCTGGTTCAAGTAGTAGCATCGTGGCTACTGATGCTGCAAACACAACCGATCAAGCCTAGTGATAGTGCATAGCTAAAAAAAAAAAAAAAACAAAGCAAAGATGCAAGATTTAGGTGGTACAGTTACTTTTTTTTGGCTATAGAGTTTAGACTAGTGGGTGCCGGGTACCTTTAGAAACAAGCAATAGTTTCGGCTTGTTTTGTAGATGCTGTGAAAAACAAGCAGAAGGGATGGGATTTTGGGAAAAATGTGAATGCTCAGGTCTTTCAAACTATATATATAGATATGTTGCTCTTTAAACTAGTTTTTTCCCTGTTTTTATAAGTATATCAAAGGATACCGAATGTCACTCGCCTTGATGATGGAATTAAAATTTGTGTTTGGTTTTTAGTTGATCTTAATAAAGGGGTAGAATTGTCTAATGATATTTTACGAGGGCCGTTTAGTATTTAGGCCTAAGTAAATGAGTCATAGATGGTAATATAGATTAGACAAATAGAAGTAGAGGCCAGGGTTGGATAAATTTCTAGCAAAACAAGCTTTGATGAAAGGAGGTATATAACTTGTGTTTGCATCGTGGATTTACAACTTTACAAATTTCCAAGTTACAAACTTTAAAGAGTAAAGTACATCATGTGGTATAATCAAATCTCAAGTATGAAAGATTACATGTTAGGTCTCAATACTATGCACAAATGTAACAAGTTGGGTCCCTAACTTCGACAGGGATAAACATTTTCTGTTAGTTACATGTGACACAACAAAAATACTATTGATAAGAGAGGGGAGAGAAGTAGTGGACGGGTGCTTCTAAAAAAAGAGAGGGTAGAGAAGTAGTGGGAAGGTTCGATTAAATTAAATTCAATTAGTTTATTTTTATTAATAAAGATGAGTATTTTGTTCGCGTTACTACAACTAAGAGAAACTGTTTATCTCTATCTAAGTTAGTGGACCCAACTTGTTACGCTTGTGCATACTATTGAGACCTAACATGTAAGGCTATCCGGTAACAGACATCACCCACTCCCGTCTCCTTCATTTTGCCCCGTCCCAAACCCAAACACCCCCCCGGTTGCCCCGTCCCATACCACCCCCGTCCCCCCCGTCTCCCCAGGGACGTACCGGACGCACCAATCACATTTTTCCTTTTTTTTTTGTTTAAATGTTGGGTAATAGACCAATAGGAGATTTTTCTTGAGAAATGGGTTTTTCATGTCTGCGCACCCCACCCATGTCTCAAGAATGGTGAGACACCACTTTGGTGATGTGGCAGCCTACGTGGCACTGAGACATGGGTTTTTTGGTGTCTGCTCACCCTATAGCCTAATATCTCATACTAGGTTAGAGTCCCGTGGGGACCCACGGTTCACCAGAAAGTAAAATGAAAAAAGTAGGAAAATAAAAATTGTATTATGCAAGTTGTTTTGGTTACTAAATGTTTGATAATGCAATATGTATGAATTTTGATGTTAAATGCAAAATGTCATCTAACAGTTTAAAGCAAGAACGATACAAACAGGACTAAACGTACCAATTCATTTGTAACAGTGCATCCAAAACCAGGTAAACCATTGTAGTTAGATACTTGAAATTGTTTGCATATTCAAACTCATTGGTTGTTGTAAAACATTGTTAGCTTCTTCTAAAACATTGTCAGTAAGAACTTTGAATAATTTCATTTGACGACCATTTTTGTTAAAAGTAATAACATGAAAACGGTTGAATTCCTTTTTTTCAAAACAAATTAAATCACCAATATGGAGACGAAGATCATTTAGGAATTTCACCCACCATTACAAAAACAATTGTTACGACTAATCTTTTTAATTGACATGTTCCAATGATGTTCGTCATCTACATACATACTAATTGGCAAGTTAGGGAGTCCATCGGGATACTGATTAGCAACAAAGGAATAAGGTAGAACCTGAAAGAAAAGTTATTGTACACGTGGACAATTAAAATCCGATATAATCTTATATAAAAACGTGTAAAATAAAAAAATTGAAATTAATAATCTTTACCATTGTTAATTCATGTTCAATCATTTTACAGAATGAGACATCCAATTGCATAGATGGAGAATGATTTTAATGCTTTATTAGGAACGTATTTGGACTAACATAGTTGAAATGATATAGAACATTGAAAAACACAAATCATTAACAACTTTAGACCAACCATTTGTAAAACAAAAAACATCATCTATCAATTCTAATCGGACCAACCAAGATTGTCCTTCATATGTGGCAACTGTAATGTTACTGTTGTGTATGTTTTTAGACAACAGAAATTTGTTCATGCCCTTCGGCACAGTCTGGATTGACACGTTAAAAACAACATTAAAAAAGAAAGAATCATTTTTTTAAAATTAAATAGGCATATGAACATGAAAATAAGAAACATACCAAAACTGTTGACGAAGGGTCATGCAAAACTTTGAAGAATTGAGAACCATTGGGATAAGACATAATAGCGTTTGTGTATTCGGATCAAATCCCGGTTTTTCAAATATATATATATATAAATCCGATTAATATATATATGACGATTGAAATTTGTTAAGGGACAATATGTTCAAATATATATTTATTGACCGAATTTATGTTTACCATTAAACATAATTTTGTAAAAATAGATTAAACATAATTTCGTATTTAACATAAATTTGGTCAATAAATTATGGTAAAACCTAATTTCCGGGTTAAATTGATTCATAATCAATCAGTTATACAAAAAAATAAATGAGATCTATTATGGTAAACCGAATTTCGTATTAATAGTAATATAAATTAATGAGATTAAAAAATCATAATAAATATCATTAAATTCGGTCAATTATTATTAATGACACCAAATAATACATATACATAATTTCGTACTAAACATAAATTCGGTCAATAAATTATGTAAGCCTAATATACGGATTAAATTGATTCATAATCAAACATTCATACAAAAAAATAAAAGTAAATGAGAGCTATTATTGTAAACTGAATTTCGTATTAATAGTAATATAAATTAATGAGATTAAAAATTGTAATAAATAACATTAAATTCGGTCAATTATTATTAATGACAATAAATAATATATATACATAATTTCGTAAAAATAGATTAAACATAACTTCGTATTAAACATAACTTCGTATTAAACATAAATTCGGTCAATAAATTATGGTAAGCCTAAATTACGGGTTAAATTGATTCATAATCAATCATTCATAGGAAAAAATAAATAGAGCTGTTATGGTAAACCGAATTTCGTATTAATAGTAATATAAAATTAATTAGATTAAAAAATCGTAATAAATAACATTAAATCCAGTCAATTATTATTAATGACAATAAATAATACATATACATAATTTCGTAAAATAGATTAAACATAATTTCGTATTAAACATAAAATCGGTCAATAAATTATGGTAAGTCTAAATTACGGTTAAATTGATGCATAATCAATCATTCATACAAAAAAATAAATGGGAGCTATTATGGTAAACCGACGTTCGTATCAACATAAAATTACACAATCATGTTTATTAATTTAAGTAACTGTACTCAATCAATCCCCATTTCACCTAAAATACCTACCAAAAAAATTAACTTACAACCCCATATGATGATCAAGACATGCAGAATGCTACGTAACCCGAGCGATCAGTAATGAACGTGTATGTATATGAATACCTAGGCACCATGTTAAAAAAATGAAGCTAATAAATGAATATTCATAAATGGACTGTAAAAATTTAAAATTTAATGATGTATAAGATGAAAGAGTATCTCTCATTTTCATAAAGCTTTACATTAACATGCCATGGAAACATGAAACAACAACAAACTATGGTAATGTAAAAATAAAAATTTACATATTAACGCAAGTGTTAAAAGATAATATGAACTGACACAGAGTTTTAACTATTTCAAAAGCATCTTTCATAGTATACCATTTCCACTTTGCATATACACTTTTCCATAGCTTTGGATATGTAATCATCTATGATGTGCCAATGTAGAACATAAGTGACAATATCATAAACATGTGCAGTTAACAGATATATTTCAAATAATTATATTTTCAGATAACAAATATGTTTCAAATAATAAAAAATCATAGTTAGAATCGTCACCAAAATCCTTGATATATATTCTGTCCTCCTGACAAAACCACCCATATCTTCATGGTTGACTCAGATCATTTGATTCTAATATGACTCGAAAAACTCAAAATTCGATTCAACAAAAGACAGAAATGAATAACATAAAAAAACAACGGCATATAAAAAAACAAATGAATAGAAAGGGGGGATTTGACCTCCTTGCTTGCAATAGAAGAGGAAGAGTTTTATCTTGGAAAATATCACCTGCATACAGATTATAGATAGAAAAATTACACCAAAAATCAAATCCATATCCAACAGTAATCAAAATTCAAAACAAAAAATAAAGTTCCATCAGAAATCAGAACCCGATATGAAACAAAAATCAAGTTCTTTCGAGCAATCCGTGAACATGAATGATGTAGTTTTGTAAAGATTCAACAAAGTTAAAGTAAAACCCTTTTATTCACGGGTTGAAAATTTAACCGGATTAATTACTTTATTAATAAATTAGTTAACTCTTGATTGAAAATAATGCATATGGCACAGAGAACCCCACATTGCAAAATGCTTTAAATAATGCAAAACAGCTACAGGTAAGAGAACATATCTAAAATTGTACAAATAAATGCTGACACAATACAACCTATCTAGCCTAAGATTGCTCCTTGTTTAAAGCCCTTAATTTACGAATTTTGATTACATGAAAGATTTTATCTTTATATACTCATTAATATGGTATGTGTCAATCCGTTTATCAATCCATGATTTTAAAACAGTTAATTACAGAAATTAATGTCTAGAATCCTATAACCGAAAATAAATGTAACTTTTACATAATTTCAGTAATTAATGTCTACAATCATATTTAAGGAATGACTAATACGGTTTGAATTTTTTTAATGTTATTAAATAGGCGTTTTTTTTATTTTTTGAAATTTATACTCGAATTGGAAATTATGACACATTACCACCTATCTATCCTAAAATTGATCGCTTGTTTAAAAGCCTTAATGAAGATTGCTAATTTTTAGCCTTATGTATTGATAAATATGACCTAACTAGCTTTTATCCCGGGAGTGTCCCGGGGTTGAAATATCTAATACGTATAACATAATAAAATATCTAATATGATAACATAATTAATGATTTGCCAATACATGATTAATGAATATTATTATTATTATTATTATTTATTTTAAACAAACTTCTGCCATAAGTTATCATATTCAAATATAAAAAAAAGAATCTCTGCCTATGAAGTTATGTTTATCGTTTGTGATTTATTAGTAGAGTAAAATATATTTGAAAACAAAACACCACAAAAATAGTTGTTTTTTTTCTCCGTTTTTTATATAGCACTATGGTACTCGTTGGAAAGATAATAAAACGCTCGTTAATTTGGTGTAATTTTTTCTTTAAAAAATTTCGTATATAAAAGATATTAACGTTTAAAAGTTATGGGAGGAAACATTAGAGAGGAAATTTAACTTTGTTTTTATATTCTTATCTTTTCCTAAAATAATTATAATATATATAGATTTATTAAAAAAACTCAAAAATTAAAAAATCCTGCATGATGCCACGTGGCACATTCAATGAGGGGTTGAGACCTCCATTGAATGCCACATTATCAAAGTACAATTCTTTTATTATAAGTCATAGATTAATATAATTAAAACCGTAAATTTGTATTATAATTAGTAAATTGATTATGGAAATTACAGAAATTAATGTCTAGAATCCTATAACCGAAATAAATGTAACTTTTACATAATTTCAGTAATTAATGTCTACAATCATATTTAAGGAATGACTAATACGGTTTGAATTTTTTTAATGTTATTAAATAGGCGGGTTTTTTTATTTTTTGAAATTTATACTCGAATTAGAAATTATGACACATTACCACCTATCTATCCTAAAATTGATCGCTTGTTTAAAAGCCTTAATGAAGATTGCTAATTTTTAGCCTTATGTATTGATAAATATGACCTAATTAATATAATTTGAGATTAATAATGCTTACCATAGGTGTTGTCAGCTCATGTTCAATCATTTTACAAAATGATAAATCCAATTGCATGATAGGAGAATGATTGTAATGTTTCATCATGAAGGTATTTGGACTAATAAATTCGAAAATGATGTAGAACATTGAGAAGCATAAATCATGAACAACCTTAGACCAACCAGTTGTAAAACAAAATAAATCATCTATCAATTCTAATAAAACCAACCAAGACTGTCCTTTGTATGTGGCCACCGTAACGACATTGTTGTGTATGTTTTTAGATACCAAAAACTTGTTCATAGCTGTCGGCAATGTCTGGAACAAACATTAAAAACAACATTACGAGAATTAATATAATCAGTTTGCTTAAAGTTAACAAAGATAATTATCAAAACGAAAATTACAATCATACCAAAACTCTTGCGGAAGGGTCATGCATGACCTTGAAGAATTGCTCTCCCTTGTGATAAGCCATATTCGCAACTTTGTATTCGGATGGTAGTCTAGCAATAAAAGTTTTACAAAAGTAATATAAATAAAAGATTTCATACTTAATCGACAATATGGACTTGTTCCACAAATCCATATCTGTGAATACATTATATATTTCCACAAATCTTGATTAGGCAGGATATGTTTAATATATAAAAAGGTAATCCATATCTTGATTACTACTTTGATTTATGTTTTTATGAATCAAGTAATACACTTGATTCATACTTAATCGACAATATGGACTTGTTCCACAAATCGTTAACTGGTTCCATATTATCACTAAAAGTTTTACAGGTTTGAGATCCATTTTTGTTGGCTATATTTAACGTTTACGAATAGGAAAACGTTACAATGGTTGATCTTGCTTCGATCCAAATGAAAAAGAAAACATACCTAGAATGAAGAGTGAATAAAAAGAAGAGTGAATAATGTTAATTGGAAGATTTGTTAGTTAGGTATTGGAGGAGTGTAATGGAAGAATGTATGAATGTAGAAATAAAAATTAGAAAGAGTATTTATAGAGAGCTAGTTGGAGCTCCATATTGGAAATGGGTACCTCAAACACTCTCTAAGGCCTCCATTCAACCCAATCTCACCTCAATTATTATATAGATAGATTTGAGGATCCAACCCAAAATTTGGTTATACCACAAGCAGTGGCGAAGCTTGGATTTCCAAACGGTGGGGCCCGAACTCATTTTTTTCGATCGGTAGTGGCAAATTGGTGAAGGCCGGACTCAACCCGAACTCAATTTACCTACGAAAATCGCAAAATTCTACCACTGCGCCAAAAATCGGTGGGGGCCAGGGCACCCCTTGGCCCTCACTATCCTTCGACCCTGACCACAAGGATCTTTCGTGCAATTATCATATATGTTTAAAACCAAAGTTTAATGAATCGTGATTTAAGATAACTAGAAAAGAATATGCATCTTGTGTTTAAATGGTATATATGGCTGGATCTTGACTGTGATAAATTGATATGAGTTTTATGCACTTCAGCCGCTTGATGAAATGCCTGAATTAAAACCCACTTTGTTTTAAAAAAGATATAACGATATTTATCATTTTTATTGTTTGAAGTATGCAAATGCTCAAGTAACAAAATGGGTCTAATTTTTTTTTTCTAGTATAATTCTTTTAAAGAGATAATATAGTAACTGTTTGTTGAATTTCTTTCATTCAAAGGGTTTTGTGGATCCTATTAGCATCTATTCAAGTACATTTTGTAAATCATTTAGTTTATGGATTTTAGGTTATATGTAGTAGAGTGGGAGCTTTGATTTGTTTTATGAACGTATATATTGGCTACATGTTCATTGGTTCAATCTTTATCTCCATAATATAGGCTGATGATATGTGTCTGTAATATAGGCTAATTTCATATGTCAAATTTGTTTCCACAATTTGTTTAGGTAGATGAAGCACTGATTGTCACCGGAAGAGCTCTACTTGCAAAGGGTTGGGAAATGTATGTCACACTTAATGCAAGTATCTAACGATGAACATAATATATATCATTAGGTGTATGATTGATTATATTGATATGATGGATTCTCCATATCAATGTTGAGACTCAATGAAGTTTTGTTTCCGTTAATGAGCGTATGTAAGTAATCGATTCAAAGGGAAATATGGTTTGTTGCAAATGCCATTACGGACCTATATTAAAAAACTATCTGGCTTATCAATATTTGACAAGGAATTTTAATTAATTACTTATATTACATTTGTGATGCAAATGTCAAGTTGATGCTTGCTCATCCCTTAATGAATTGTTTGAGATAGTTGTTGAACAGTGTAGTGGAAAAAGATCATTTGAAATCAATATGGTGGAATCGACTGAGGTAAAGGTCTTGATTTTAATCCATCAGTTACGTGATTGTCAAATTATTTAAAAACAATGCATAAAGAAAAGGTGATAAGGGGGTTTGGGGTTTGAAATGTTTATGTGTATAATTTAAAAAAGAAAAAGAAACCAGTTGCATTGTGTACCTCACCCCTACCCTCGCCCCATGTTGGTGAAGATTATCCTGCCCAAGGGGCTACGCCATCATTTCCACGCCATGTGGGTGGTGTAGAGGAGGTGAAGGGGGGTTTCACGCCATTCTCCCCCACCACCCCTTACTCTTAAAGACTTGTATGATTTGCAATAATTTAGGGACACTAACGTACCCAACTTAGCAAATATAGAGTAATCATCATCGGCAACGGCAGCCCAAGCCACCGGTGAAAACATCACGACCATCGAAAGCCATCGTCGTCGGTAATGAAACCTCAAGTGGCTGAGGCGTTTAGGTTGCATGCTTGCTTCAACACATATGCATTCATATTTGTAAAAATATTTTTGTATTCGTCTATAAGTGGCTGAGGCGTTTAGGTTGCATGTCTGCTTCAACAATTACCAAACCATGAATGGTAACCTATCCTATCCTATCACAGTTTGCATGTGTTATTTATTTTTTTGTGAAGATTCAATTTAACCCCTTATGCTATCAATATGTGTCTTTGACTCGTTTGGTCTTTTGATAATATATCGTTTATCATTTAAAAAAAAAACTAAAGATAGTACGTAAAAAGAAATTAATTAAATTTTCTCTATCTTACTGTCGTTAACTTTTATAGAAGAAAATAATAAATACGCAGTTGTGTTCAATCTTTTCTGTCAATATTACGACGTATGTATATTGAAAAAAAAGTTGTATTCAAAATAAATAATTTTACTATGTTGTAAACTATACTGGTACGCCGCTGACGAACTGAACCAACATTGGTATTCGTTTTGCGGTTTACAATATCATGTGCCGATATCATATTGGCATATCACAAATTTATATGTTGGGTTACATTAGACAACTTTGGTGTTTGAGCTTTTTTAAATATTTTTTTAATTTTGTAATACGTATAACTTTTTAACAAACCAAACTACACCAATACCGCCCAAATAATGTCGGCAGTGGCTTTCATTTTTTATAGTTCTTGGCTACAGTAAGGTTGGTGTTGATGATCTTTCAATAGCGGTACCAAAGTGGCAACATTAATCATAGTGCAACGTCACTTTGTAACTTTATGTTTGTAAGTTTTATTTGAGTAAAATATCATTTTTGTCCCTGTAGTTTGGTTCTTTTCTCTAGTTTCATCCTAATAGATTATTTTTCTTAGTTTCTTCCAAATACCTAATTATATATATTATTCATTTATAAATTATAAGCATGTTCTGGATTTTCATTTAGAGAGAGAGAGCGATAAGGAGGGAGTTGAAAGTTAGCACTGATGACATTTGGCGACCAGCAGTTTCTTCTATCTCAAGCAATGGTCACCTGAGGCAAAGACCCTTCATTTCTCTTTTTTGGTACATAAAACATATAACTGTGTTATAAACATGCGATATAAAGTAATTAAATGAGTCATGTTCATGTTTAGAACTTACATTGTTCGCGTTGTCAGAGACTTGTTAAAACACGATTTGCCACCCCTACTTTCATTGCTTCCCTACAACTAATGTGAGACTGTCATACGTTGCAATGATTTCAGTATGTAACATCACCATCATCATCAAACCTACCACCACCATCCCCTACAAACCCAGAAACTGGTAGAGGGTAGTGGCTGAATTGAGATCCAGATGGAAAAAATGTTGTTTGCATTTTCAGATTTAGGATTCTTGCTTGGATCCACGGATGAAGAAGAGGATGCGGCTAAGAGCATCCACAACGCATCATAGCATCCGTATTTGCAAACCCAACCCCCACGAACCTACCTTTGTTGTGATGTACGTCTAAGTGTCCAACCACCAAGTCCGGTGGGTTGATCCTTGTTTGCGTAGATTTGTGGACTTGTACGTAAAATGAGTGAAATACCCTTTACATAAATGTGTTGGGATGAAAAGGGCTTAACTTTTGAAACCAATAAAAGAGCATTCACAGTCCGTCCACCAAATTATGTGAGGGTTCCTTCAAATTATATGGGGGTAGGTGTGAGTGGTTGTGAGTGGAGGAGAGAGAAAATATAATGATAAAAGTATGAAAAAATATTATTATTTTAATTAGGAGATAAAGATTTAGAGGTGAAGTAGTGATTTTTAGTGTAACATGATGAAGGGGATTTGGTGAACGGATTGTGAATGCTCTTACTAAATACTTTCTGCTTGAAAGTCAAGTATTTAAAGAGATGAAGAAGTTTGGGTCGACGTCCTTGCGATTATCTTTTCTATTATACTATATAGCTCTTAAGGAAAGGTCGAAACTCAATGATTTTAAAATAACTAGTTGTATTAAAACCGGCGCGTTGCGCCTAGGATTCTACGCTCTATCGACAGGAACTTGATTGATATCGGTTCATTTTGTTATGGTAAAAACAGTCGTTATAGCAATCGAAAGAGGAAAAACAAATAAATAAAATCCTGATACGACCAAAAAATATCAACATATGATTTACATCGATGGAAAATAACTGTTTGGTAGAAATCGATTCATTAGGAGGTACTGGCGCGGTATTGACACTCATAAATTAAGAAAAGTTGCCTATTTAGTTGTTTTTTCTAAAAGTTAAAAAACGTGAGATACCGGGGGAAAATCGCATAATAAAAAAAGAACAAAAAACTGAGTGGTATAACTATTATGCACTACCTTTGTTTTTTAATGTATGGTTAATGATAGCAGTGGTGTTACCCACGCTAGAAGGCGACATTCTTAAGTAGATAGTTACCGACGGTGATTTCAACGACCACCGGAGACGTTTTTTTCTAATCGTTTTTCTAGTGGTATGGTATGGTTAATAAGAGGCTCACGTTATTTCAGGCGGTGGCGATAGTATACGTATGGCTTGGTAGTTCTTTCTTTCTTTGTTTTTAATAAAAATAAAGGGGCACCATGTTTAAAAAAAAAAAAAAAAAAACCCTAAAACAAAGCCTACATGAATTGAACCCAAGTACCACACCAAATACAACATCAATCCCACCATCTATGCTACACCATTTTTCATTACCATATCTAAAACCATAAATATTTAACATAATAAAATAATAATAAATCACTATTCAAATCACTTGTATTATTAATATAGTATAATTAATAGATAATAGATAGGAAAATTATAAGCACCACTTCCAGATCGTTCGTTGGACATTCTTACTCAACTTCCTCATGTGTTAAGCACGAGTCCAAATACCAGTTTTGTTGCCGACCAAATGGAGTTGCTTTCCATTTGGGTGCATTTGGCTTTGTGTGGTGTTTTGTATTCTGATTTTCTATCTTGTTACTTACAAGTTTACCACTGATTTGATATCGATAAATTTTAGTGGTTCGAAAAGGAAAAAAGAAAACAAGTAGTGAAAGGGAGTAACCTTACACTATGTTCCCGAGTTTCATTAAAGGATGGAAGAGAGGATCTCCCTCACCTTCCATTCTCTCCAATTCCTTCCAAATTGGAAAGATTGAAAATCACACTACAATCCTCTTTATTATCCCTCTCATTCCTCCCTTTCCCTCCTACAAAAAACTCTGGAACACATTTTTTCCCCACTTCCTTCTCAATCCTTTCTCTTCCGTCCTTTAATGAAACTCTGGAACATAGTGTTAGGGATGAAAACCGAACTTAACTAGAAATCATACATAAAGTCTAAAAAACTTTTATAGCTTATAAGTAAATTTAGAATTCATTCTAACTTTTTATTGAATTTTATACTTCTGCACACCACATTCCATATAGTTTGGCAACCTGCATGCTGTTTCTATCACCTTTCACATACAAAATTATATTTACTGTTCCCATCACCAAAACACAGAAGCAACAACCACTACAAAGAATGAAGAAAGGAAAAAAGGAAAGCAAAAACTCAAACTAGCGACTTCTTCAGACAGATTTTTAATGGATTTAAACCGGTTCTTGGCCAGAATCTGGTTAGCACCCATGCACGCACCTTTGACTACTATGGCTCAAACTACAGATGACACTCATGTTGGCTCAAACTATGTAGTCGAGCCTGTTAAGCATGTCAATCCAAATACATTTATATAAACAAGTTAAAACAAGTGAATGTGAGAATACCTTATTTGCAACTCAACACTTTTATGTTGTCCATGTGTCATGCTTCAACAAGTCAAACAAAAACAAAAATGCCAATTCTTTCAAAGATTTATTCAAACCATGTAAAAATATTATTTTAGTTGACAGAATTGTGACAATTGAAGTACAAATAATTTAACAACATATCATAAAAGTGAACTATTATTTTTATAACAAGATAAAAGATAATTTTGAGACATACACATGTATTTTCAGCGTGATCTGTTACAACATGGAGATCTTTAAGATGGATAGCCCTGAAGGTTAAGCACCAACGAAAAACCACATATATATACAACAGCAAGCAACAAACCATTCGACATCTTAAAACTCCCTTCATCCTTTTCTCTCTATTATTATCGCGTGTGCACGTGTGTTGATTAATCGACAGAATGGACTACAGGCTTTTATCTTTATACACCAGTAACCCCCCTTCAGACAATTTATCTAGTTACGTTTTCGGGTTCGCCTTTTAGGGGTTTTCTTGGTGTTTGATGGATTTGATTGAACCGGAAGAAGTGTGCCCCCCTTTAGTTCATCTGTATCGTTGGACTGAGCCAGTGTTCTTTGAGCTTCCATATAAATTTGCAAGTCTCTAATCTGTAATTAGGAATTAAACACTGATCATTTAGTTTTGTAAACGATAAATGGGTAGTTGTTAGACTACCTGTTCTTGAAGATCGAATATTTTCTCGTCCTTCATTTTCAGTAATGATATTTCCCTGAAATCAATGAATAAATCATTTTTATAAAGCATGGAATTGAGCTCTAAAAACACCAAATTTCCCTAAAATATCGCCTTATTGATCTTAAACTTATAGAATGTGCATGACTCGGAATGGCTTAGGTCAACCCTAAATACAAATGAGTAGAGGTGGACAAAATGGGTCGGTTCAAAACGGGCCATTTTTTAGTGAAGGGTGGAAACAGTTTGGAGTGACCAATCTTGGCTTAAAAAAGCGTGTAGTGATCCGATGCGTGATGTGCGGTGCGCAATGCGCGCGCATGACGTATAGGAGGCTTTCAAGTATTACTAAAAAGTTGTTTATAGATAATATTTAAAATTGTTCACAACTTTTTAGTACTAAAATATAAGATACTCTCTAGTCAGATTTGTTCAATGGATGGTCTAAATTCTTCAAATGCTCAAACCCATTGCTCAACTGCATAAGGCGGCACATCATATGGCTTCATGTGATGTGTTCATCATCAAAGCGCATCGTGTGATGCAATTTCATCACCACATCATGTGATGCGCGCACCATGCGCTCCTGATGTGCACATTTTAAAACAAAGCAACCAACAAAGTACAATCACACTTTAAACCATTTTTCTGAATTTGAAAAATAAATATGTAAAATATAATTACAGTAACTGTCTTATTACAAAAATAATCCACCCGTTTTTAGAACTCAAAAGGTTTATATGCACTTGAACACATCCGGGTGACTTTTAAGTTTCAACCTGCTTGACCCATTTTCTTTTTCCTTTTTTTTTTTTGTAAATCATCTAGCTTAACTCATTAAAAATGACACTAAACCCAAATCGACCCATTTAATAAGTAAACAGGCTGCCACTTCTATGATGAAATCATTATTTGTGTGTCTAGTTAGGTAAAATGAAATTACCTCTCCTGGATCTCCTTGTACTTATTCTTCAGAGATTCTTGTTCTTTTGCAAGATCTTTATTAGTCTACCAACAAAGAACAATCACAAAAATTGTATTTGTTAAAATCTCAGTCATATAGCAAATGATAGAAATATAAAATACGACAGTCACATTAGCTGTCACAAGCTGTTTCATCCAAAAAAACTAACATCTGAAACCGCCTTAGTCTCTTTGGAAAGTTCCTCCAGTTTATGTTGAATTTCTCGTGTCCTTTCAGCTTCAGTTTTCTCTACTGTTTCAGCTATGGTTATCTCCTTTCGACTTTTTGCCTCAGCAAGTAGTGCTTCATAATGCTGAAAAATTAGCTTGTGATCAAAATTTGAACAGCATATTTAACCAATAAAAAGCAGATCATAGGTTTCACATACTTGACGTTGGGTCTCCATCTGGGTTGCAAGAAGAAAGTTGTACTCATCCACAATCTGTTTTTAGGTGAAGAATAATTAGTATTACTTCTGATCAAGAAATACAAATAAAGATGAAGGGACGGTTACTTACCGTATCAACTTTGCTGCTAAAAAGGGCGCCACTAAACTCATCATCAACCTTATCACCGCACTCCCCTTCGCTTGATTGGTGATCCGTCACAACTGACTTGCTACCAACTTTTGATTGATTTAATCGATGCACATATCTATCACCATAATAATCCCAAATCTGCTGTGTTTCTAGTTCAAGTGAATAGCAATGTTGAGCTTGCCGATAATGCTCAATAGCATGCCCTTTTTCATACCTTTAGCAGCAACAATTATCAAATATAGTAGCAATCAAAATTATGAATAGTTGAAAAGCTAAAAGAAATACTGAAAGTTATTAATAGTATGTTACCTTCCACATCCTATAAAACCACATATTAGACAGGCCCACGGGTTGCTAGCTGTGCCACAAACTGCACAGGTTGGTTTAGCATCCTGCTGCTGACAAAGTCGACATACCTAACACAAAATAAAGTTCACTTCTTTTGAATTTCAATAGGCTACCAATTTTACACCTTAATAGGTGAAAAAAAACCAAAGAATTTCAAATTCTAATTTGGATTCTGTTTGCACAATCAGTTATTATTATAAAAGCATGCCCATATCAAGAGTCTTCAAAGTAACCATCATAGTTGTCAAAAGCGCGCCTAGGCGCACCAAGTGTGCTGCGCCCTGTGAGGCGCGCGCCTAGGCACTGAGGCGCACTATCGGGGCTGTTTTCAGGCTGATTTTCGGCCAAATTCAGGCTAAAAGTTGCCTAAACCTCTAAAACATCCTAAATGAGTTATGAACAAGTCCTAAACAACCCTAAAACATCCTAATGTAGCCCTAAACAAGCCTAAAACATCTCTAAAATCCCTAAAAAATGTATTTTCTACTATGAACCTAATTATAAAAAGCCCTCGTTTTTTATGCACCTAGGCTCCAGGCTCGGCCTATGCACCTTGACTGCGCCTAGGCGCCTTGACAACTCTGGTAACCATTACTAGAGTATTTCATGTTATGCAAGGAGAGTTGGTCTAGAGACCAGAAATAACTACTTATATGTCGATATATAACCTTGTGCATTGTATACAAAATTTAAGACATGCAGAGAAAATGGGAGTACAAAATTACACTATTACAGTAGATAAAACACAGAATACAATTTCATTAAACCAACTTGGCAACACAAGTACAAAGATTCCATATTTTATTTTAGATTCTGTTTGCACAATCAGTTATTATAACAATAGCATGCCTATAACAAGAGTCTTCAAAGACATCATTACTAGAGTTTTCAATTTATGCAAGGGCAGTTGGTTAACGGTCAGGGACCAGAAAGAACTACTTATATGTCGATATATTCGCACCCTGTATTTTGTATACATAACTTTAGACTCACAGAGAAAATGCGAGTACAAAATTACAGTAAAAAAACGAAGAATACAAACTGTACTATAGAATCAACTTCGCAAGACAAATATAAAAGATCCAAATTTTAATAAGGATTCTGTTTACACAATCCATGCCTAATTCAGGACTCTTTAAAGTCACCATAACTAGAGGATTTTAACATAAGTCAATCAAGGCAAGGGGAGCTAGTTTAGAGGCCAAAATAATAGCATATATGTCGATTTATTTGTACCATGTGCTTTGCATACTGTAAGAATATATTTATAATATATATTCTAATTAAATGGCCCTTATAATCATTTATCTAATAAATGATCAATGACCTAAATACCCCTATTGGTTTAACTGGTCTTTATGTGATGGACGTAATTACCCTTAATGAACCATTAAATAGGGTTTCCACTTGGGTGTATATATAGAGATTATTAGGAGAGATTAAAGATGAATGAAACACCAATACTCTAAACCCTAATTCGTCCCTCTCCTCTCTAAACTGAGATCCTTGATCTCCTTAGCCATCCTAACTATACACCCTAAACGGGAACCCGATCAGCATAAACATCCATGGCATCATCTTCCCTCTCTGCCTTTACTGGATAAACGGTTACGTATGATTTACTTTATCATGCTTCTGTATTATACTCAAAGAATTGATCAACACATACAAAATTTGAAACAAACACAGCATTTGTATACAAAATTAAATATATAAAACCATGAATAAAAATTGTATTATGGAACCAACCTGGCAAGAGAAGGAGGTCCACTTTGAGATACACGGACACTGAAAAGAATGGTCACAATGTGTAATTTGTATTGCACTTGTGTCATGGTCCAATCTCTCTACCATTTAAAGAACAATCAAAATAAATCATGATCACAACAATATATAAATATTAATACATCATTACAATTTCACAGCAACTCACCAAGACAAACAGGACAAGTCGGTAACTCTGTATACCCTGCCTGAGGACTGCTAGCTGCATCTGATAAATCTGTGTACTCCACTGATTGAGCAAAGTAGATATGGCAAACCTCATTCTAACATATTTGAAAGAAAATGTACCAGATTCAATCGATTAGAAGCAGTTCGGTTTAAATAAGCTCGTAGCTCAGCCAACATAAGCTGCCACCTTGGCTTGCTCTTTTAACTTAAAAGCCCAAATTTTAATAAACATAAATAATAACCCAAACTTCAATACACATATACATCATAACATAAAACATTACGTGTTTGCTAAAAATATTAGTTATTTTGTTTTTAAATATATGGGTAAAAAAAATACTAAATTTAAAAAAATCCTAAATTTAACAAGCAAACTCCCGCAAACATTTCAGCCGGGGACAAATCGACAAATCTAATAAGGGCTCAGGGGGTGCCCGGGACACCCCTCAACTTTCTTGGAGTTAGTAAAGAAAATCTCCATTTTATAAATCTATCACTACAGTAACTTTTTTTAGTGCGACAACCCTGACTTTTCCTTCTAGATCCACCACTAATTTCAGCTAGTTGACATAAATGAGCCGAGCCTAAGCCCACCCTAGCTCCGCTCGTTTGTAGCCCTAAATTTAGAAGTTTACCTTTTGTTTTATAGATATCATCATGTGTAAAAAATACAAAATTAAAAAAAAAAAAAATCTAAAAATCAACGAGCTACTCCGGCTTAACATTTAAGGTAGTTAACATAAATGAGCCGAACCCAAGCCCACCCGTGCTCATCCGCTCGTTCGCTGAACTAAACTTTTTGTTTCTATATACCCAACACATCAATATGTTTCTATAACTTTTTGTTTCAATCAGTCTTATATAATTATAATAATCTAACAATACCTCAGACTGACGAAAGCGCTTGCCATGATAAGAAATACAAAATCCATCAGCAGCCGCTTGATTCGTTAGCTTAATAAGCACGCTATACCGATCCTCCACGGCATCATTCCTTCAAAACCCCACACAAAACATCAATCCAAACCTTAATAATAATAATAATAATAATAATAATAATAATAATAATAATAATAATAATAATAATAATGAGAAGGAATACCTAATAAAAGAGAGATCGGTAAACTCATCGACGTGGCGACCACAGAAGGCAAGGAAATCTTCAAGGGAAAGGTAGGTAGGTACAGAGACGATGAAGACGGTGGTTGTGCGAGTAGCGACGTTCCATAAGGTCATGACGGGGTTAACGGAGGAAGATGAGGAGGTGAAGGGGAGGTTGCGGAAGAGGTGAACGACGCCGTTTAGTTCGTTAAGGTTTGGGTTTGGGTTTGACCTAGGGTTTGTTGCCACGGTGGATTTGGTGGCGGTACCGTCGAACAACGGTGGTTGGTGTGTGTCCACGGTGTGGATTTTCATACTGAACATTGTTTCTTGTTAGAGTGATTGATGGATGGGTGGATCTTGGCGGGTAAAGGTCAAGGAATTGGGTTAGTTAAATAATATGTTGCACCTATAGAAGTAAAGAGTAGAGTAGAGTAGAAGAGTAAAATATGGGGATGGGGCGCTACCCGTTTTTCTCACGAGTACTCAATTATCGGTACGGTAATAACGCTGTATCGGTGTTGGTAGTGGGTCTGTTGTGTAAATCCATTAGTTTTCTCACGGGTTCAATAACGTGTTTTTGTTTTAGTTTCATTTCATTTAATTATTTCATTTTTATTTAAACAGTTTTATGTTTTTATTTCAATTAAATTAAAACATAATTAAATAAAAAAACATAAAGAAAAACATAAAACATAATTTTATTAATATTAAACATAATCAAAATACATTAAAACATAAATAAAAAAGCTTAAACTTGGCGCAACAATTGTCATGCCTTGACATGGTCAAAATTGTTGTATGAAGCCGCATGGTCCACATGCGTGAACTCGATAGTCAATTCAAGATCGATGCCCGGTTGTTACCTCACGGTGCGGTCGTAAAGGGTGGTCCACCGATCACACTTATTATTGAAATCAGTCCATTTCCACTGGAGGCTCTCGATGGTGCGATCGTTTATGCCGACTTACTGGTTGAAGTCGGCCAACACACGGTCCCAGAACAGTGTGTCCCTCCCCCCGAGCCTTGGCGGCGTTGGGCGAGATCGTTTTGTGCATCTTTAACGCACACGACCAAAGTGATTTCTTCTTCTTCGGTCCAGCACGTCATTTTTCTAGATTGAAGGGTGCGGGTATGGGTTTAACCATGGATGTTAAAGTGTGTTTTAACCACGGTGGTATGGTGGTTTATATACACAAAAAACGCAACTGTTTTGCATGTAAAATTCAATAATCTAACTGTTAGTTGGAACGGTTTTAACGCAATACAATTGTTTTGAACGTTTTGGTGGGATGGTATAAATGAGAAATTAAACTTTGATCTGACCGTTTGGTGTGACGGTTGTAACATTTAAACCGCGTGAAGTTAAAAAAAAGTTTAAATATGTATTTAAATGGAAAATAAATAAAAGAATCAATGAACCGTTGTCTCAAAAACTATTGGTTCAGTGAAGTTAATCAGTGAATGGATGTGACAGTGCAAGATTGGTGTAAATCAGTGAAGTTGAAAAACCATTATGGTTGCACCCCTCCCTCTAAGTAAACATAAATAAATTACTTACGCGTGTGGTCCGTGTAGTTTGGTTTAATCGAGTTGAATAAACGTAACATGGATGGTTCAAAAAATTGGATGAACGTTAATATTGAACATTTGAACATAAAAAATTTTCCAAAGCCAGGGCTATTCATGGGAATCGATGAGAATTTAGGGGTTCTGGACAAGTAGAAAATATAGGCCCCTAAAAATGGGCACTCATGTGATTTATTTTTACCGAGAAAAGATTTTTGGTTGTCGTTGTGTTTTTGTTAGGCGAATAATATTGAATATGCAGTGAAGGGCTAGGGATCCAAAAATCCACTAAAGACAACACAGGCCCGTACCCAAAAGAAATTCAAAGCATGCTTGGCCGACGGTCCATGCGAACGACGGGTACAAAATTGGCGAACACGGCATCCATGCGGACGCGAGGTCCCGGCGAGTGCGTATCACAGACAACACCTGCCAGGTTCCTCACGAAGAACTAGTGACGAAGGTTACTAAGACACGTGGCAGACAAAGGTACAAACGTACATGTCTGTACGGACCAGTCACAGCATCCGAACGTGTGGCAGAGGTCATGTTGCACGACCAGTTAACCAGGAGGTGCCAGCAAGGCAAATCCCTGCGGGCATGTGCAGCTGGGAAGACGTCATGTACGATCTGCAGTACGAGCGACCAATCAGGAAGCCGCAAGTGGTTGCGGATCCGCCAGAGGGGACAACAAGTACACTTCCTGCCCGCGTCAGCCAATAAGACCACATGAGGCCACCTCAGCGATGATCTCCACTAACGTGTAACCACAGAGGGGACAATAGTACACTCGGTAAAGAAAATTAGCCAATCACGGCGTATCGGGCCTACAGCTAGCAGGCAGATGACACGTGTCCCATCCCTAGACATCTTCCAACGACGTACTGCCACGTGGAACGAACAGTACACACTCTCTCTCTCTATGATTTATATAGTATTATACAACATATTATATTGGGCTAATCATGGGCCGATGTGGAGGCAAGCCCTTAACTGGGCCTTGGCCCACTGGGTAAGTTAAGGGTGAATGTTGAGGCCCGTGTGGAACCTATTTAAGGAGGACTTCACCTCCTTGGACAGGCCATTCAAAAAACCCTGAAGAACACACTAAGGCCGAACACATTTTTGTGTCTTCTAAGTAGAATCTCTCGGGTGTCATTCATTCTAGCAAAGAATTAAACTTGTAGCAATGTAGTTTATCCTCCTTAATCGAAGGATAGACTATTGTTTCTCCATGTACTTGTTAGTACAAAGGGTATTTTGTCAATTTTAAAAAAATTGACCTATTAAGTTAACATTCATTCACTCTATAAAGCAATAGTGTTACACTTTTTTACAAACTATTCTTCTAAAGTTGTAATTTTTAAAATTAGGGGGACTAAAATTGCAATCACTATTCATCCTTCATACGAAATAAAAAGTTGATTTAGATAATCTTTGTTTGTGCAATGACCATTTAGGTGTGTTGAAATTGCACAATGAGTCCGTATCATGAAACTTGCTAGTTCTTTAGATGGTTAAACTTGCTATCCAAAAACTAGGCCAACATCTCATAAACTCATTTACTCACAGTCGACAAACACCACCACCAAAACACACCTAGAATCACCCATAACCTTTGTTCACCACCACTATATACCAATTATCCCCACCACTGCCATCAGACCAACTTACCAACCACAGTCACTACACCTTTATTAGCCCCATCATCGACACCAAAAGTCCGACATTGTTTAAATATGCTTGTATATATCACCGTCCAAAGCATGACTCATGAGTCATCTTAATAATCAGACTAAATTTTGGATGAACAGGATATATAATTTGTTTTTAAGAGTATTAGATTACTTACTTATGTATAGTTATCGTATCTATGAGGTATCCATGTGTAATATTGTTCTTTAAATAAAGACATGAAAGGATGCATATAGGGTTGTAAAACGAATCGAATGACCTGAACTTGATGAAGCCTTATTCATGTTTATTCGTTTAGCATTGAACTAGTTCGTGAACACTTCACGAACATAACCACACTGAAATTCTTGTTCGTGTTTGTTAATTAAGAAGAACACAAAACGCACATATATCAATATAAAAAAAAACAACATTCTTAATCCTAAACACTTAACACCTTGTTAAACATTTGACATGATAATCATATATATAATAATCCCAAAACAAAGGCACAAGTTTGACTTAATATGCACAAGCATAATCATCCAAAAAAAATGTTTCAAAAATCTAAATTTCAAATGCCCAAGTTTTTAATGAGATACGAACTTCAAATGACTAGTTGGTGCTTGGGATGTTACACTAGGGTTTCTTTCTAGTTTAAATGCTAGAGTAATAAACTAAACATTGAACATTAAAAATATAAAAAAAAACTTTAAAGATTGAACATAAACTAAACAAACAACCATGAACGGACGTAAACAAACATATTACCAAACACTCACAAACCAATTGAATGAACACAACCTTTGTTCATGGTCATTTAATTAATCGAACAAAATCCTTGTTCATGTTTGTGCATTCATTAAAACGAACGAACATAAGCTACTTTCCGCCGAATGATTCATAGCCGGTTCGTTGAACATTAAATTAGTTTACACCCTTACATGGATGTATTCAATTAGTTTACGCCCTTACATGGATGTGGAAGCAAGTAGGGGTCAAGGGCCCTACTTAGCCACACTCAATTCACTCTAAAAATGTACTTTCATCTAATAAGAGCATCCAAAACAATAAATTGCTCCAAAATTTTAGACTTGCCACATTAGCATGCCACATCATTCCAAATTAGAACCATTCAAACCCAGTTTTTTCTCAAACAATAAATCATCCCAAACCTCCATAGCACACCCAACTTAAAAAAACAAATAAAATATTAATGGATGTGTGTGTGGCGGGACTCAAAGCATTTTTTTTGGACTAGTCTAGCAGATGGACAAGGGTGGTAAATTCCAAACCACCTCCTACAAGGGCGGTCTGGTTTCAACTAGTCCAAAATTTTGGACCACTTCCAAACTCCTTGTTGTAGATTCTCTAAATGAAATTAGGCTTCCCTCTCAATTTCAAGGGGCATTTCAACCTTAGTATTTTAAATGAGGCACACCATTTACTTATAGATTCATCATAATTTAGTTTATCTTAGGCCTCTTGAAGCTAATGGGGGCTTTTGTATAGTAGACAAGCAAAGGTCAAAAAATAGGTATAGAGTTTTAGTTTTTTCAATTTTGATTTTCAAATTAGTTTCTAACGAACAAGTTAAATCAACTTAAGTTAATGTGATTCAAACGAATAAGGTTAAATCAACTTTAGTTTTCCTGACCCGTTTCAACTAATACCTGTTTAAACTAAAACCAAAAAGGTTACATACGTTAAAAAATTAGATGTAACAAATATGTTAATAAAAAATAAAACAAGTACCTCTTTTCACCGGAACCTATTTGACCCGTTTTAACCTAAACATGTTTCGACCTGTATCTTAATACATCAAGATAGAGTCTTAACTTATTTTGTACTAAAAAAATATTTGTATCGAGTATGCCTGCCTATGATGGGGTGCTGTAACATATCATAAAAGTAACATGTTCAATCATATCGTTCTTTTGGCGTGGCACCGCTGTTGCTTAGCTTTAGTTTCATACAAAAAAAAAACTAGTCATTCAGAAAATGGTGGCGAGTCCATGCAGAGATGGACCAGGTTCTGTTGGTACTTGGTGTATAACTCACCAACCGCGATAACTACTTCATTTTGTGGGTTTAAGCCACGTAACACGAGTAACTTATCCTTGATCACCGAAGTTGATTCTTCATTAGGATCTAGGCTTTCTATATATTCAGCATGAATCTCTCGGCAGGCAATGATAAACATGGCAGCTGTATCGGGTTGCTGAGCCTCGTGAAGTGCTGCTAATGCATCTTGCAATGAACCAGCTGCTACATACATTATTAGTGCCCTGCATTTCATAATTAGTAAACTTAATCCACCATTTGGGTCAGAGTTTTATATAAACACAAGATATTCAAATGGGTCAAGTCGCGTTGTTTTTTATCTTTAATGTTGTGTTCCATAGTAAATTGTACCTCCAAATGTTGTGTTCAGCATTCAAGACATGATCTGCCCATCTTTGCATTACCCTGCAAAATATTACAAGTGAGAGGAGTGTTGTGGAAATTGAAAGTGCAAAAACAATAAGGTATACATTGATGTAACGATTTTTTTTTTGATGAATTAGTGCTACAGTCAAATTTTTTTGTGCAAATGGGGGTTATCAGATCAGGATTTGAACTTTTGGTGAAACCGCAACTTGAACTTGCGGTTTCTCTCTCCTACTCACCAAAAGTGCATGATCCAAAAAGGAAACTGCGGTTTCACCAAAAGTTCAAATCCTGATCTGACACCCCCCAAATGCGCAAAAATCCCGTCCTGTAGCACTATTTTGGCAAAAAAATCTTGATGTAACGTGGTTCAGCCATTGATGTGATCGGGCTACGTTCGTGGCTTGACTAAGGAGACGCTATTATTAATAATTCAGAACTCAAATTGTAGTTCAAAGTTACATGAGGTATCTAATAGTCGGATTAGGATTAATAACTTGTTGCCCAAGTTTGCGCAACCCTTTGAAGAATTTTCCACATTGCAACAATCGCCTCACGCCTTTTTTCTTTAACCAAAAATAATAAGAAACGTGGAAAGAAATATATTGATTTGCATCCTTTTCTTCTCTCAACGTGCCTTTAGGAGGTGAATAGGGTTGTACAAAGTTAAGGCACTATATTACTTATTTAACGAAATGAAATAATAATTGTAAAAGTACAAAGACGTTAAAATGCTTTACTATGTAGACAGAAGATATGAACCTTGCATAATCAGTTCCTTTCAAATGTGTTGCAGCCAAAGTTGCAGCATCTGTCCAACATCCAGCATCTTGGAGCTGAAAATATATGAACATAATAGGCGCCTATAAGAATCAATCATAGACGTCATCTGTTCAAAGTATCATGTTTTAGGTGTTTATTAGAAGCTATAACTTCGTTACAAGAATTGTGTAAAAGAAAATTTATCATGCTATACACTCTGAACTTGCTATTACATGTTAAGTTAGAAAATTCCACAAAAATTAGTTGAGGCTAGATTATATCAAAAGTTCTTGCGGAAAAGGTTAAAAAGATAAATAGAAAGGCGATTGCGAAAGAACAAAACGCTTTCGTAAGTGGTTGATTTATCCTAGACAGGATGTTGGTGGCAAATGAGGTGGTTTGTTTCATCATATTCGGATTGTTGCTGGAAAAAAACACCAATATTCTTTTGCAATGAAAAAAAGACAAAAAAGATAAATAAATAAATAAATAACATTTTGCAAGAAAAAATACTTTCGAGCAGTAGATTACGACCTGTGAACAAGCTTCTTGATATCTCCCTACAGCGCAGAGCAGATGCGTGCCAGACAATGACCTGTCAGTCCTCACCATATTTGCTGCAACTACCTAGAAATAACGAACAAGCGACCAAATAAAAAATGGCAAAGGATCACGACAGTCTCATGTTTCAAAGTAGAAAGTAAAAAAGAAGTGTTTACCAACCTTAACTGCCAGTTCATTTAGAGATCTTGAAACTGCAGACGAAAGAGCAACAGCGCGCAAAGCATTTGGATAGAAAAACGGGCTCTCTGGTGGAGTAGACAGCAGTAAATTCACAGCAGCATCCAGGTTACCAACCGTCACAAGCCTGATATATTATCGTAAATAAAGTCAGGACATGCAAGAAATTAGATAAATATCATTAATGTAAAAACAAATGCATATAACAAGTGAAAGCAGATAAACTCACTCATGTACGCAGTTTTGAATAGACTGTTCACCCTCCAATCTTTCATGCCACACAATACGTTCGCTAGCGTTTTCCCACAACTCTTGTTGGTCAAAAGCCATCATCCTAAGTTGACCATCATTCTGCCCAAATACACTGATAAATTTTTGTATTTGTCCTTACAACATGTAAAAAAACTATAAATCTTACGAGTAAATTTGTGTGTGGTGACCCTGCTGCAGATCTCCCCTTAGTAAACGTCCTAGTAAGTAGCGACGTATCATCAATTGATGTAGATGGATATTTAATCGGTGCTCTTTTACGAGACTTGTTAGCTAACATGTTCAACAAGTGTTTTAGTGCACACGGCAATTGCAACCAGAAGTAGGCCTCTAATGTTTCTCCAAATATCGCAGCAGCAAAAGCAAACTTTGCTGCAGAACCCTTGTTGATTATTGTAGCATATTGCCGCACCCTTTCATCATCAAGTATACAGCCTGATTCAAATATTCAATAAACATTGAAGATAAAAGTAAGCAAAAATGCATAGCTATGAACTTTTGTCAGAAAAACAGTATATAAAGTGTACTACCTTCTCTTCTGTAAGGGTCTAATGCTTTAAGAAGTAATTCTGTGACTACAGAATCACCAATAGGTGATGCATCGATTAAATAACTACGAAGATCTCCAACAGATGATGAACTTCTTGGCATTTGAGGATTCCCCTTAATATCTGGAATTGCAGTAAGTGTATCAAACCATGAAGGCTTTACCCCATATTGCAAGATCAACCTTAATGCCTGTTGTTAAAAAAATTAACAGGCAATGCATCTGATTTAGTATAACAAAACATTTGATATATAAAATAAATTTTCAAATAAAATAGTAGAATCTGAAAACATAACACAACACAATAGATTATTAGTGCAAACGAGCTGAGCTGAGCTCGAGCTCGATTAACTTATAAGAGCTCGAGCTTGAGCTCGGCTCGATTCGAGCTTTGTTTTAAAAGCTCGAGCTCGGCTCGTTGGTAATTTTCCAAGCTCGAGCTCGGCTCGTTTATTATCTATTAATTAATATATTAAATAAAAATAATATAAATAATAGTTCGTTTAGGCTCATGAGCTCGATAAGTAAAGCTCGAGCTCGGGCTCGTTTACTAAACAACTTTAAATGACTGGTAAATATATTAAATATTAAAAAAAATAATAATACACTAAGCTCGATAAGGCTTGACGAGCCTAACGAGATCCACATGTCAGGCTCGAGCTCGGGCTCAATAAATAAACGAGCTTTGTTTTAGGCTCAAGCTAGGCTTGAGCTCGATAAGGCTCGGCTCCTTTCAAGCTTTTTACCGAGCCGAGCTCGAGTAGCTCGCGAGCGGCTCGGCTCGTTTGCTCCCCTAGCTTTACTAATAAATTATTAGTAAAGCTCTAAGAATTTTTTTTTTTTTTTTTTTTTTTTTGTTATTTCTGACATGTTTTTTTTGCTAGTTACTCTGAGAAAAAAGTTAATATTACCATGGCATGTGCAGTAGGAAGCAATACAGGAGAACATATTGGCATTGGCCGAAATCGCTCCTTCACACATCCAGGATGGGTTACATTACTAGTTCTTTTGTCACTGTACGGAAATATTTTATACATTATAGCAAATTCCCTATAATGTTTAAAGTTATGTGACAGAGAATCAAAGCAAGTGACATGTGATGCATACATGTTAACCTGAATAAGACGAAAGCTACTATCAGCTCCAGCAATACATAATATCAATGGGTCATTTTTATCAGTTCGCACGGGTAACCAATCGAGTTCCATTACAAGGGTCCCTGGATATTGAGTCTGCAATAAGGAATTTGCTAACGGATCTTGTGAGTCCTGGATATAAACAGATTATAATTCCATTATATATAGTTTGACAAATGTTATTCAATTGACTGATAAATGATAAATGATATGAAACTACTATATGGTTAGAAAAAAAAATATTATCTATCGTTGATGCATATTTATCCGAAAAGATTTTTTTTTTTTTGGAAAAAGATACTGCAATATCAAGAGAAAGTTTGTTTTTGAGTTTTAATTTTGAAAGCTTAATTATGTACCTAAAATATGTTGCAACATAGGTGACAAACACCAAGTAAGAAAAGAAGCAAAATGCTACTTTTCTCACTTACAAGATCAAACACAGAAAATGTATTGTCATTAAACAAGACAGCAATGCGTCCAAGGCTACGATCTCCAGGAACAACAGGGGAGAATTTGATTCTTCTAATGCCATCCCTGTGAGTGCTGAAAGAGGAAGATTGCCCAGTTGTCACGTCCCACCACCGCACGTTCCCTAATCTATCCCCCATAACCTGACATGCACACCAGTCATCACAAAAATATTTTCAGTTCGCGCAAACGCACGCACACATATATATAGTAATGGAAATGGAAATACTTAAGAAAATAAACCAACCACATGAGGAATACGATAAGCCATTGCCGTAATCAGTCCTTCAGAAGATATAAATGATGCATCAGGCCACTTCGGTCTGCATGATCCATGATAAAGTAATTACAAATGACTAGTCATTTTCATCTTTAAAAAATAACGCACCTGAAATCTCGGATCCTTCGTCCATGAACTTCAAACACCCCAAGTGCACCATTTACTAGAGCAAATGCAAAACTTTCTGTAAAGTCCTCTTGACCACCATCTGCATGTTACTTTTGAGCATTAACGGAAACCTCATTTCTTCTAAGGAAACAAGGGATAAAGCATGGAGGCCCGTGGGCTCACACTAATAAACCTTAATAGTAATATAGTCAAATATAAAGTACCAAGTGATGAAGGCATATTACATCTTTCAGAAACTTACCAGAGTCTGTAGGGGACCCATCAGTAGTCTGATCTTGGGAACTAACTACAGTTTGCTTAGATGCTTCACTTTGACTTGTTCGTGGAACGGCTGGAAGAGTCCATTCCAAAACTGTGAATGGAAGAGCTAAGGACCTAAGCTGCAAAAAAAAAAAGAAAAAAAAAACAATACTAGGTAAAGAGGGACCAGATGTACAATAGTTAGGATGGATATAGTTTCATGCTTTCTCTTAATTTGCTAATTAGACTTGAGTACTTTTCTATGAAACTACAAGCACATCGGTTAAAACACTCATTGACCGTAGTTATACACATACGCATGGGCAGATAATCAGATAGACAGATAGAGTGGCATTGTTTGCTATAGAAAACAAAGCAGTTGAATATGGTTTATCTTACAGAAGAAAACAAAAATTACGGCAAAGAAAGTCCTGACTAGATTTCGACGAAGAAATGCTGAAGTTGTCTCTCAAGATGTTGAGTTAGAAGTATAGGCACCTAGAAGCAAATGAACAGAGCACATACTAGCAAATTCATAGATAAATCTTCTTCTGAACTTACTAAAATGCATACAGGACATTTTAGTAATGTATTTTTAACAATAAGAAAATATTTATTTTTATATATATATATATAGCTTAGAGACACTTGGAGACAGCAAACAAAAACAAAAGCACTTAATATTCTGCAGAAAACATAGTCCCTATTTATAAAAGTGAGTTGACAAGGAGTTACTAAACTAGATAGTGATCAACAATCCCCGATCGCCTTTATAATTGAAGGTAACAAAAATTTCACATATGAAAGTAAACAATAACATAATCAGCCATTTACCATGATTGGAGTTTTTGTCATTGCCCAAACCTCCACAGGTGCATCTCGAAGCAAGATCAAAAGATACCTACAATATACATCAAGAATGTGTTGATAAAAGTTTCTCCATCAATGCAGATTATTTTTACTAAAAAACAAACCACTTCCATATATATGATAAGTAGAAACAAAACAATGCTTTTGTGCAACCTTCCAGAAGACGAAACTCGCAGAGCTCTAATTGGCGCACGCTCAGGCTTTTGTAGAACCCTAAATGCTCGGCTATGACCACTACGGAGGCATGTAACAGCAAGCTTATTGACAAAGCCTCCAGATTTCCCATTTCCCTGATTAAGTACACAATTCTTGTAGGTGATTACAAATGAACACTTAGTGGTAGAACTCGTGTATCATTTAAACAACATGGATAGAAATAAAGAGCTAAGAATACAACAATACATGAACTATAAGGCTATTATATTTAGTACCAGACTGTATGAGAATGAGACAAGTCTAGTATTTCCAAGCCACCTTAAACCTCTTACAATACCATCATGGACAGAAAAACTTGCAGCTACGGCACTCGCAGAGACATCAATAATGTCAATTGAGCCATTTTGAGTTCCCAAAGCAACCAGTGGAACAGCCACCGCCGGATGGTTTCCTCCACCTAATTTATATATCATATCTCATTGATCAATGTCATATTTAACACCCAATAGCAAATATGCAACACGAACTATGAAATTTGGTTTTAAAAAAAAATATAGGAAAATTACACAATGCACAACTCACATGCCAAAGTAGCCGTCAAAGAAGGAGATGGTACAGCCAACATTGTTATTATTGAAGAAAGCAGATGCAGCTGACCAACAAGGCTGATCTGTGTCATGAATTTAATCGAATGAATGTATGAATAGCCAAAGAAAACAACCAAAGATAAACAAGTGTACACCTAATATTAAATAGCCATAGGATTAATGCAATACAAGTCCATGATAAGTTAAGTCTTAACCTTTTGTGTTAGCTTGTCCGGATTTAAAGCGGAGGCTGATGGATGTCCCCTGCCATTTTTCATATCATCTGGTTGTCTAGCTACATCTTTCATGGAATCACTGGAAGATAGTACTCGTGCATCAGATTTTGGCTCTAGAACCGACACTTTACTAGTTTCTGCAACATTTGCGGCATCTAATGCATCTTTTGGATCGTCCGCAGCGCCTTCAGAAGTCAAAAGCCAATTCCATATCTTTCCATCATCAGATATTGTTATCAAATGTGTTTTACAAATGACGTTCGATTCATCTTGAAAATCAAGAGGATTATCAAAATCCATGTCAAATTCCTTGTCAGAAAATGAAGAGCCATATGCATCAGAATAATGCTTGCTTATATTTTGCAGTGTGGAGTCATATTGAGAGATAACAACTGCAAGAAGTTTGGGAGAAGGTATAGATGTGCCAAGTGAAGGCACTAGTTCTTCCATCATACACATATCATGCACCTGTTCTCCTCTGTAATATTATTAAAGTCAGAACAAAGACCACTAATATATACACAAATTATTAAATGCCGCCGCAAAACAAATACCACTGACACACTATGCAAACACCAATGACTCATCATACAGGCTATATGGGTCATACGGCCATACAATTGCTTATACGGGTCATATAAGGCTTATATCAACGTATCATACAATGCAACAAATTTATACGGGCTGTATGAGAGGGTGTTTGTCTTCAAACCCAACTGAAGTGTATGAACTGACACAGTGATATGACCCATATGGCTAATATGACCAATTTTGACCCATTTTTTACTTCGCGTATAGTGGGACAAACATGTTGGCGTACAATTTTGTTGGTATAAACAAAGACTACAATTATTAAAGAACGAACTATTGCAGCCAAATGTAATCGAATATTATTGTTGAATGTTTTGAAAAGTGAATACAGATTACATGAAATGAGGCTACTTTAAATAGGAGATAAAACACAACGGAATTAGCTAACAACTTGCAAAATAACCGGCCAACTTATTGACTAACAACGTTCACAAGAACTTATTCAAAACTCAAACTATAACGGTTGGCTCCCATGCACACGTGCACCCATGCAATCACTTAAGTTTCTGAAAGGCCCCTTGAGGATGTTTGAATTACATTTTCAATATCCCCTCTTAATTCAAACTTCCTTACTCCCAATCTGTTTCTTTGAGCTTCAAACTTCTCTCTATTCAGTGCCTTTGTTAGAACATCTGTCACTTGATCTTCAGTGGGACAAAACCTTAACTCAACTAAACCTTTTGATACCATATCACGAATGAAATGATATTTTAGTTCAATTTCTTTGGTCCTACTATGCTGTATAGGATTTTTAGACAAACAAATAGCTGAATTGTTGTCACAGAAAATGACAGTTGCATTCATCTGACCCAAACCAAGGTCTTCCAAGACTCTCCTTAGCCACACTCCTTGACAAGTGGCATCTGTGGCTGAGATGTACTCAACCTCTGCACTAGATAAGGCCACCACATGTTGTTTCTTTGAACTCCAGGTTATCATGTTGCTTCCAATAATAAAAGTGTGCTGATACACTTTTCCTGTCATCTATAGAGTTGGCCCACTCACTCTCAGTATAGCCAACCAATTCAACATCCAAGCTTCTTTTTGCCTTAGCATACCACATGTTAGAGATATAAAGTAAACTTGATTTTTATCTTATGTTAATGTATTATTAAACTTATGTTAATTAGAATATCCTAAGTCTAATAGTTGTGTCACCGGTTATGTAACACACCGGTTGATAAAGAAACATATCCTAAGTTTGTAAATATGTATAGTCGTGTCTGTTTGGGACTCACACCGGTTCAGATTGTATAAATAGGGACCGGATGTTTCATTTATAATATAAGAAAGTTTATGTTAAATAACTAACTTTCAAACTACTCTCTTTCCCTCCAAATATATAACTACCCATCGCCCCACATACGAAAAGCGCCACTGCAGAATTCATTCAGACCTGTGCAGAATTTGTCAATCACTAACATGGTATCAGAGCCCGATCAAAAAAAGATTTACGGTATGTTCGATTACGAAGAGAAGTCCGATGATGTTCCCGAAGACAAAGGCAAGCGGCCGATGTCTCCATATAGTGAAGATGATCATGTGGATCAAATTGTTCTCGATAAGAAGATCGCAGAATTCAAGAAGGAGTGTATGGACCCTTCGAACATCAACTTCTCCAAATTTCACATCGGATCAGGCCCAAAGACGCGTATAGAAAGGAAGAAATATGCGCAAAAGGAGTACAACAATCAAATAAAGGATGCCCCCGAATACCCACACGCGATGTGTTGCGGTAAATGTAAAGAACCCTTCCACTATAGAAAAAATTGCCCAAAGAAGATGGGTAAAACAGAATTCATGGTAAAAGGAACGGAAGGAAAAGGATGGGATGATGTTTGGTACGCAAGTTTAACAAGAAAAGAACATGGTTGTGGTTTCAAGGACCAATTCGCCATATTCACAAAATCATTTGGAGTAGAAGGCCAACCAAGCGGATATAGGAGGGAGTATTTTAGAGGAAGAGGATCGGTAATCATCACAAGTGGAGGGCAAGTTCACAAGATCAAGAAGGTATACTATGTCCCTACACTTAGAAAAAATGTGCTAAGTATAGAAAGATTAAATCAAGAAGGCCTAGAAGTAGAATTCGATGGTGACACTTGTCACATACATCGACCGATCCTACAAGAGAAAAGAAAGTTGATTCTATGCCGAATTTGTGATAGTGAAAGTCACTTCACATTTAAATGCCCCGAAAGGAAAAATATTGTTAAGAAAGATGGAAATGGACCGCTAGAAAGGTTCTCAACCAAACGGGTCAGATTTGAAGGCATAAAAGAATCACTAAGTGTTGAAGATAAAGAAAGGGCTCACATGTTCAAACAATTTCAAGAATTCTCTATTGATAAGGACAATTATGAAGGCAATATGGAGAAAGGTCCTATCATGTACCCAACCAATGGTTCGCGCATACAAGATTGCTTAGTTTTCATGGATATGCTCCATGTTACAACAACGGTTGAAAGGTACAAACGAAAGTTCGAATTAGAATTTGAGAAAATTGTAAAATGGTTCATGCAAGATTTCTTGAAAATAAGAATTGAAGCCCCTATGCCACCACGAGACACAACCGGTTATCCGATTAGTCTTTTGGACTTATATACAAAAGTTCAAGTGTTTGGTGGATATGAGAAAGTCACTAAAGATGAAAATTGGGCGATTGTTGCAATGAGTATGGGATATGGAAGAGGGCTGCCTAGTCTCGCAAAGAAGGAAGAGATCGCAACAACACTTCGGCTTGTTTTTATTAGATATCTAGAGATGATGGAGTGGTACCATCTCAAATACAAAGGCCGCGAGTTGGTTGTTGAAGTCAACAATGAAGAAGGTAGCACAAGTGAAGGCAACAAATGGAAGGATGAAGATATGCCGCCTAAGAAGAGGAGCCGATCATCATCAAGTGACGAATGAAGAAAAGGTTGAAGAAATCAAGTTTAAGGGGGAGATTGTTAGAGATATAAAGTAAACTTGATTTTTATCTTATGTTAATGTATTATTAAACTTATGTTAATTAGAATATCCTAAGTCTAATAGTTGTGTCACCGGTTATGTAACACACCGGTTGATAAAGAAACATATCCTAAGTTTGTAAATATGTATAGTCGTGTCTGTTTGGGACTCACACCGGTTCAGATTGTATAAATAGGGACCGGATGTTTCATTTATAATATAAGAAAGTTTATGTTAAATAACTAACTTTCAAACTACTCTCTTTCCCTCCAAATATATAACTACCCATCGCCCCACATACGAAAAGCGCCACTGCAGAATTCATTCAGACCTGTGCAGAATTTGTCAATCACTAACACCACAACCCATAATCAATAGTGCCAAGAACATACTTCAGAATTCTTTTAGCTGCTCCCAGATGTGTCTTTGTAGGTTTCTGCATGAACCTGGACATAATGCCCATAACAAATGCAATATCTGGCCTTGAATGGGTCAGATATATAAGACCTCCCACCAAACTTCTATAATAAGTGCCATCAGCCTGTTCAGTGCCATCATCTGTCTGATGCTTCTCACTTGTGTTCATTGGATTAGGAAGGCTATCACTATTGAGTAAGCCAAATTTCATAATAAGGTTATAAGCATACCTCTTCTGGCCTACAAAAACTCCTTCTTTAGTTTGTTTGATCTCTAATCCTAGAAAGTAGGACATTAGCCCAAGATCAGTCATGTCAAACTGTGACTTCATACTCTTCTTGAATTCAGCTGCAAGCTTGATGTCAGAACTTGTATATATAATATCATCCACATAAAGACATACATAAATGACATTGCTTTCCTCTATTTTAAAATAAAGTGTTGGCTCATTTTGACTCTTAATATAACCTGCAACTGCAAAATAAGAATCAATCTTAGAGTACAAGCTCTTGGAGCTTGTTTAAACCCATAAAGAGCTTTACTCAACTTGTACACTTTCTCTTCTTGTCCGGTTTTTACAAACCCTTTAGGCTACTCAACAAAGATCTCTTCGTTCAAGTCTCCATTTAAGAACGCAGATTTTACATCGAACTGAAAAAGGGACCATCCATAATGAGCAGCAATATTTATGATCAACCTCATGGTTCAAATCTTGCAACAGGTGCAAAACTTTCTTCATAATCCACACCACACTTCCATGCATAACCTTTAGCCACAAATCTTGCCTTGTACTTCAACACTTCACCATCAGGTCCAAGTTTAGTCTTGAATAACCATTTAAGTCCAATTAGATTAGCACCCTTGAGATGATCAAGTAGCTGCCATGTGTCATTCTTGTTGATTGAGTTCAATTCTTCCTTCATTGCATTTTGCCATTCAACTTTGACAACAGCTTCATCATAGGAGAATGGATCAGCAGCAGTTAATGCAAATTGACAATTTGCATATATATCATGAAGACTTCTAAACTTGAGAGCTTCACTTGAACTGCTAGAAGTGTTGGATGGTTCTTGCACACTTGAACTAGCTGAACTACCTGCAACTTCATTAACAATGTTAGAATCATGCATACTTCCTTTAGGACTACTAGGAGTAGCATCCTCATTATTGTTTTCAAACTCATTTTCAAGAGTTGGATCTTCTAGCAGCATATAGTTGTTCTCAATTTCCTTTCCCTTCCAGTGCCATTGAGACTCCTCAACAAACTTTGTATCCCTTCTGGTCAAGATTTTCTTGGTTATAGGATTGTACAACCGATATCCACTGAGTGTTTGTGAAGTATACCTAATCATTATACACTTTTTAGAATGATCATCTAACTTCAGTTTCCCTTGTCCAGGGAACAAGGCATATGCAATACAAGACCTTAAGATTGTTCACATGTGGTTTAGATCCAGACCACAATTCAAATGGTGTTTTTCTGTCTAAGGCCTTAGTTGGTGAGATATTGAGAATTGTGACAGCTGTGGCTGTAGCTTCTGCCCAAAACAGTTTTGGTAATTGTTTAGCTTTTAACATACTTTTCATAATACCAAGAATTGTCCTATTTTTCCTCTCACTAACACCATTTGCTTCTGGTATATAGGGAGGTGTTAACAATCTTTTGATTCCGTTATCTTCACAAAACTTATTAAACTCTTTCGATGTGAACTCACCCCCTCTATCAGTCTTAAGATCTTTTATCTTACACTCACTATCTTTCTCAACCAATGCTTTAAATTGTTTGAACTTTGAAAAAACTTCTGACTTCTTTTCCACAAAATAAACCCAACACATTCTAAGAGTAATCATCAATAAATAGTAGAAAGTATTTACTACCTCCCAAACTAGCTACTTGCATTGGTCCACACAAATCTGAGTGGATCAATTCAAGTTTTTTGCTTAGCATGCTAATTGGTACTGTTGAAAGGTTATTTACATTGTTTTCCCAGAATACACCCTTCACAATTCTTCTGAGGTTTAATTTTGGGTAAGTAAAAAACTTTACCTTGTGAATACAACTGCTGCAAGCCCCTAATAATTCAGATGGCCATACCTTTCATGCCAAATCTTTGCTTCACTATCTGCCTTGTTCAAGCTTTCGCTTGAGGTCTTTGACATGTCCATCAAGAACATGTTGTTCTTTTCCCGTTGCACTTTCATGAGAGTCACACCTGTCTTTTTTGTTAATAATAATACATGCCTCATCATCAAACAATAGAGCATAACCTTTCCTCATTAACTGTCCAACACTAGTAGGTTACATTCTAATTGAGGTGCTTAATATACATCTTCAATGAGTTTTGACTGACCATTAGGTATGACTACCTTTACTTGAGAAATACCCTTCCACTTGGATTTACTTTTTGTCACCAAGTTTGACAGACAACTTGAATGACATATCAAGTTTAACAAAGCCGGAGTTGGATCCAGTCATATGATTGGAACATCCAGAGTTAATAAACCACAACACATTTGTCTGAGATGTGGAATCAGTATTGTTCATAAGTAAAATATTTTGAGTAGAGTAAGAAACAATAGGAGTGAACGCAAGAAATAGATACCGATCATCATTACCTTCTGATTTAGTTCCTTCTTGAGTAGCAACATTAACTTGAGCCTCCTCATTGTAGCAACAATCTTTTCTCATGTGTCACATTCTATTGCACAAATAACATTGTAGAACTCTACCTCTGTTTTGAGATCTGCCATGTCCTTTTCCTCTCGTGTTAGCTCTACATCTTCCTCTGAAGCTACTAGTTCTTGCAGTTTCATTCTTCTTGGGACTTTGAAACACTTGCAAGGCTTGTTCATCCATCTTTTCAATCACTTTTCTAGCAATTCTACTCATCATTCTTGCTTCATGTGATTGCAATGAACCCATTAACCTTACAGGAGTTAGAGTAGAGAGATCAAAGGCAACTTCTATAGATGGGACCACATAATCAAATTTGGCCGATAAGCTTCTCAGGGTCTTTTCAACAATTTTCTAATCTTCAATGGCTTCTCCATAAGATCTTCTCTGACTGACTATCTCTATTACACGAGAGAAATAGTCACCCACCATTTCAGATTCACCCATTGTGAGATTCTCAAAATCTCTAATCAATCCTTGAAGTATTACTGCTTGAACCCGAGTGTCCCCTTGATACTCAAGTTTCAGTGTGTCCCAAGCCTCTTTAGCAGTATGAGGAGAAGCAACTCTTGAGAACAGGTTGTCATGAACACCCTGCTAAATGATTGCTAAGGCTTTGGCTCTCTTTGCCTATCTTGATCACCTCTAAGAAGAATTCCTCCTTCTACTGGTTCCCACACTTCCTGAGATCTAAGAATAGTTATATACGAATACTCCATTATCCGTATCCTTCTCCTCTAAAGATTGGAATGATTTGTGTGTTGTGGAGGGTTTTAACTTCAACCATTTAAGAACACAAGAAAGCAACCGTGCTCTGATACCACTGTTGGTATAAACAAAGACTACAATTATAAAGAACAAACTATTGCAGCCAATTGTAATCGAATATTATTGCTGAATGTTTTGAAAAGGAAATACAGATTACATGAAATGAGATTGCTTTAAATAGGAGATAAAACACAACTGAATTAGCTAACAACTTGCAAAATACCCGGCCAACTTATTGACTAACAACGTTCACAAGAACTTATTCACAACTCAAACTATAACGGTTGGCTCTCATGCACACGTGCACCCATGCAATCACTTAAGTTTCTAAAAGGCCCCTTGAGGATATTTGAATTACATTTTCAACAAATTTTGGGGTCATGTAGAAGCACTTTTTTTGGGGTCATGTAGATGCACTTTTTTAAATTGACACAAATAAGCAACAATACTTACTTACACCACTAGCATGTTAATCAGGCACCAGCTCTCATGTGGGCCATATAACAAGGCAAACATGGGTCATACAGGCTATGTGAAAGGGCTAAGATGGCTATATGACCTCTACGAAATCATGACATCACAAAGAATGACCTATGTGGCATTGATATGCCCATATAATAACCCGTATCACCTTTTTTCACCAATCTATATATATGACTCATATGACATGAAAAGTGCCCCGGCTATCCACTACTTACACACATATTATTGAACCCACACAAATAAATACTTACTCTTTAGGCCGCCAAGCAGTGAGCCGCCATCAAAATGAGCACAATAAACCATGACCATACTCGGATCCGGCAACACATCAAGAAACTTCCCACACCTTCTCGGCAACTTAACACGTGACAAAGCCGTCTCATATTGCAAATCAAACACAACCAACTCCCTAGGAAAAGTTACATACAAAATATGCCTCCAATGAGGTGAAAAAGCAATCTTCACCACATACCCCGGATACATACCCGATGCCAGATTATTATTACTATTACTATTATTATTACTGCTACTACTGTCCCTCTCCATCTTAACCAACTCAGACACATCATTAACAATCCTAAGCTCTTCCAATACGACGTCGGATTCCGAAACATTCCCATGCACTTTAACCGACAACAAAACACCTTTCAACCCAACAACACAAAAATGTCGTGAATCAAACGGATCACGTTTAACACACGAAAGTATTTCTGGTACGGCGTCGTATTTAAAGAAAACACCTGCCACTATAAACATTAAACAAACACAACACCGAAGGTCCAGTTATAGCCACGATTATCCACGTGTCAGCTCGTGTTTGGATCCAGCAAAGATCCTGAACGCTCTGCTTCGAAACCTGGTCAGTTTGTAGAAACACGTGTGACGATTTGGCACGGAGATCGAGGACACAGATACGGCCATGGCGGTCACCGGCGGCTAGAAGGAGGAGGGGGGAGGATGGTGACGTGTCGTCATGGGAGAGGAGGTTGAGACGGAGGGTGGTAGGGCACCAACGTACGGCGGTGATGGTGGTGGCGGGAGGAGGGATAGGGACGACGGTGATGAGCTGCATCGAGCGCGTGTCGAGGATCGGGATGGTGGTGCCTGCGGCGTAGGCGAGGAGGCCTGTGGAGATTAGGTCGGCGGAAGCGTTGTTGTTTGGGGAGGGGGGTGGTGGGAGCATGCAGTCGGAGGAATCGGGTTCGGGTAGTCGGGTTAATGATGACATTTTGTGGTGGTGAGAGGTGGTGATGGTGGTGGTGGTTGTGATTAGGTTGGGGTGGAATTAGATGAGGGGAAAGTGGTAACATGAATGTTTACGTGCATGGTGCATGGGAATGGAGTGTATAAAAAACATATAATGTTTTTGATTTGGTGAGGTTATTTCTTAATTCTAAAATCAAATTGATTTGGTGAGTTTTTTCTATTTATAAAGGGGTGGTGTTGCTCGTCTATTTGTTATTCTTATGTAATTTGCCCTTTGTATATTAGTAAATTGAAAATTGAATTGTGGGTTAAAAACAATTGAATCTATGCGTCTCTTCTCTTTTAGAAAACTTATAATTTATAGCGTAACTTCTCCTTTCGCCTTCATAAAGAATACAAGGTGTGTTCATCAAACCATTGACAGTGTATATTACTAGGGGTGTGAAGTGTGTCACGTAGGTAGGATAAATTGTTCAACAAGAAATATGACCTATTTCATTATTTGTGTCAATTAAAATCATTAATTCTTACATCTACACGCTTAAAGATGTACAATTACCTGAAGATGGGTTTTTTGGTTTTAATCAATGTAGTGATTCTAAACCCTTGATAGTTGTGGTTGTTATTATGATTTGCATTCGGATCATTGGTTTCGGGAATAATATATTTTATTGTTTAAACGCTTCTGCCTAAAATATGTTAATAAGTTGTTAGTAATATTTGACATTATATGTAAAATAGAGATTTTATATTAAACTTTGATAAACGGATCCGGGTCATGGGATTGACTGAATTACCGACACCAACAACAAGTCTGAATACAATGTACTCCTCGCTAGAACCCGAAATGGCGCTTACCAGGGGCGCCAAATTAATCAGTGGAAGACTTTGTTGATTCAATACAGGTAAATAACCAAGTCAATGACACATATGGTGCGCGCGACAAATCCAAGGTAAAATACTTAGAAAAAACTAAAGAGTTAATGGCCAAGTTCCAACACTTAACCTTAACTCATGTGCGTCGAAACAAAAACGATATCGCGGACACATTGAACAAGCTGGCATTCGCGACGCTAGAGAAAGAAGTGCATATAGAGACGCTCAAGTCTTCTTCCATAGACTGAACAAAAGTTCACTCAATCATAGCAGTGGAAGATTCATGGATGACCCCCATCCTAAAGTACTTAATCAATAACGAGCTCCCACTGTTAAAGGAGAAACCAGAAAATCTGAACTAGGGCACTACATATGAAGTTCACGATGGGAAACTACCTAGAAATTCGTATCTTAGTCCAGTGCTACGATGCGTCACACCCAAAGAAGCGAAGTACTTAATACAAGAAATACATGTCGGAATCTGCAGGATACATGCTGGTTCTAGGTCAATGGTCGGCAAAATCACCATCGTCGGCTAGTATTGGCCAGGAATGCACTTAACAACCATCGGAGTACTTCAAAAAAGCTAGAGTTGTTAGAAAGATACTGACGTGTCTAGATTTACACATGTTTTACATGTGCATTTACCACCCTTTTTGCACCAAAATCATGCATTTACCACCCTTTTTGCCTAACTCTTTCTTATTTGCTAATTGTAGGTTTTTTGAGCCAAGAAGCGTAAAGGGGAGAAAAAACGACACAAAAGGCGAAGAATTGAAGACTAAGAGAGCAGCAACAGACGCAACACGGTCACGCAAAGGCCGTGCACTTGCCGGTACAAGAAGAGAAAAGTCAAAGTGTACGAGCACACACGGGTTTGAAATCCATTTGCACAGTCGTGCGCCACGTCAGGGCCCCACCGAAGATTCTAGATCCGACCAAGACTGACAGACGGTTATGCCACGTGGCCGTGCACGGCGTGTACCCTGACCGATGTCGAAGGGTCAGTCAAAAATAAGATTAAAATCAGTTCCTTATTACCTTATTAGATAGGGTAAGTCAGGTGTCGAACCACGAGGAGTGCTGTGGAAAGTGTTTGGTTTACTTAATTTATTACTAATTAACTAGTTGCAAGAAAAATAAAATTCGGTTGTTTGAGAATGATTGTGAAAACAAAATAAAAATTAAGATGTAAACAATTGGGGAAAAGGTGATTCCTCCAGGTTTCGGATTCAAAGTGGCGTCAAGTAATTAGTTTTTATTGAGAAAATCACATAGACATGATTAAGATAATTAATTAGTTGATTGTGATAAACGAGGACTAAGTACTTTGATTGCAAAACAACGAAAGGTTATCACACGATTATCAATTGAAGATTACCAAACCTAATTCCTATCTAATATATCCCAATTACTAGAACTCTCGGGAATTGAAAGAATCAAAACTAGGTTTTAGATAAAAATCAACCGTTTACAATCAAACTAATAATCACTAGGCAAAAAGCATCGAATGCTTAGATTGCTAATCTCAAATAGAAAGAAAAACTAAAAACAATCATCCACTTACAAGAATCCTCCACCCGAAGGAAACCACGAAAAGATTAGCCACTCATGTTCTTGATTTGATCTTCAATCTTGATGTTTGATTGCATGTTTGATGTTAGAATGATGATTGGAATGGTTAGAATGGTGAAAAGATCTCCAAGAATGCTCCAAAAATCGTCCACAAAGTCCCCAAGAAAAGTTAGAATGGAATGGTGGCCAAAAACCCTATTTTTTATGACTTTTAATGAGTTTCCCGTAGTCCAGCATCGTAGCCTACACCAGTCAGCATCAGAGCCGTAGGCTACGCTACTGCACATTCTGATGTTATCAGCCAAGTGTTTGCTGTAAGCTACTCCACTCAACATCAGCTCCGTAAGCTACACCTCTGACAGCTTTCTACCAAACTTGTTTTCTTCATAACTTTTTCATTATAACTCCGTTTTCTTCACCGCTTTCGGCCACGTTTTCGTCTTTCAACCCTCTATCATGTCATCCATTTTAATCTTCAGGTCCAATTAATGAATTTCCTCCAAAACACGTCCAATATTCATATTTCACCTGCAAATCCATGAATTCGCGTAGTTATCTTATTCAAACTATATAATCATCCAAAATACAATAAAGCCAACCATTTTAATCACATTAACACTCGGGTTTTAGCCTCTCCATCACATTCCCACACTTACCTTTGATTGTCCCCAATCAAACCATCTCAAAACATGACTCACCTTATTAACAAGCCACCTCCAATTCCTTTACCTATTGATTATCCAAGATCCCTAATCATACCCATCCCATAGACTTACACAATCGAGATTGACAAACTGACGAACAAGTGATACACATTTTCAAAAACAAGACTTGCCTAACCAAACCTAACATGCTTATGTTCGTACACATACACTACACACCCCTCACAATGTTCGCTCCTCTCGGTTTTATTTCTGGACTAGCGTGTAACGTGCTAGTGTATATCACTCAGAAAACCAAGAATGTAACCTTGTTATCATAGGTTTGTATAACAATCACACATAAGCTATAAATTGCGCACACATTGAAAGGTCTTATGGGTTTTGGGCTTAAGGTAAAGGTAGGATGAATTTGGTTAACAAGTGGCTCACAAACAATAGGTTTAACACAATTGAATGAGCATCCTTATTCACAACTCACAATAACACACTAACACACAAACTTGGGCATAATTGACCCATAACAATCACTTCTATTTTTTTATTTTTTTTCTTTGATATTTTTTCTTTTTTTTTTAACACTGAATATAACTATAACACATAACCATACATGAAACACAATGGAAGTCATCATTTTTATTCAAGAAAGGTAAACGGGTCGATTTGGGTAATAGTGTAGGTTTTACAAATGAAAGGTCTAGGCTCAATATGGGTTACTAATGGTGAGTTTTGGCAAACAATTCAACACAAAGACAAAACAGAAAAATGGGGTTCCTAATTTGCCTCTCTCGTCTATGTGCACATTTTGCCTACAGCTTTAGCATGTATCAAATTACACAAATTCTGTAACAAAGAAACATTTGGCCTACTCTCAACAAATGAACATATATATCAATTTAGCATCTAGCAGGCTCAAGATCTCACAATGTAGGGAAATAGGTTGCCGACATGTAGCATATGCAAGTCCTATAAGCATGTTACCCCTAGTTAGGCATCTCTTTTCATTTTTCAATAAAAATACTCGCCAGAAATACTCTCATGAAACTTAAAGGGACAACCATGATTAAGGATCTCAGGTTTTTATACTCGGTAAAAGACTCTTTGGTGACTGAAATTTGGCTTTTATGCTTGATCAAGTAAGAAGGGTGACAAAATTTGCAAGATTTTTCATTAAAATTTTTCAAAATTCCCATTTTTTTTTTTGCAACGGTAAGTAATTCCGCCTTACTTCCCTAGGGTCCCCCATCCCCACACTTAGGATACATTGTCCCCAATGTATGGTGCTTTTAGTGTTTACCCAATTCTTTCCCAAGCACAAATCTCAACATACGCGACTATTAACTACCACCCGCAATGGTTAGTTACTTAGCAAACTACCTCAAATATAAAAAACAACCAAGCAAATAAAGAAAAAAAAAACAATAAAGTAAAGAAAATTCCGGGCTGCCTCCCGGTAGCGCTAAGTTTACAGTCTTCAGCCAGACTTTACCTGGTATTCTTAATCATGGTGGGCGAGTGGTATTCTTGCATCCCTCAGCTACTAAACATGCATCCTCTCCATCATGTGGTAATGCATCAGGCATCCCATAGCTAGGATCTGGAGCTTTTACTCTCATGCCCTCTTGGTTGACTTTAGCTCGTTGCTTGACTTTCTTTTTCTTCTTCTTACCCTTCTTAACTCCAACTTCTTCAAACCTGTCAACCATAAAACATTCTTCCTCGGCGTTTGGGTCAGTTAAAATTGAAAACACATTCAAACTAAGTGTCCTTTCCCCAAACCTCATATTTAATGTCCCGTTAGAACAATCAATCACTGCATGTGCAGTTGCTAAGAACGGCCTACCCAATATAACCATGGGTTGTGTTTCTTTTTTATTAGAGACACAATCCATTACCAAAAAATCCACTGGGTAAAAACAATCCTCCACCTTGACTATTACATCCGTTAACATTCCCCTAGGATGTATCGCTTTTTGATTTGCCAACACCATGGTGATGTCGACCTTTTTTAGAGGACCAAAATCATATTGGTCATAGATACACCCTGGAAGAATGCTAACACACGCTCCAAGATCCAATAATGCCCTGTCAATTTTAAGTTCTCCAATCTGTATTGGAATTAAAGGCGTTCCTGATCTTGGAGTTTCGGTGGACACGTACCCAATAACACAGCAGCACGAACATTTACTGGTAAATCAAACTGTTTTGGCAACTTGTTGTGTCGGTTTTGGGTACTCAATTCTTTCAAACTTTTAGCATGAACAGGATCTTCTTTTAAAACATCAAGTAATGGTCGATTGATTTTTACTTTTACAAACTCTTCCCACTTTTCATCCTTTAGTGGGGTTTCTCTCAAAATTGATGTTTTATTTTGTTCCACTGCAGCTAGAGGGAATGGGGCAGGTTTACCTTCCCCACACTTATCCTCAGCCATAGTGGGATTTTCACTTAAAAATTTTTCACAAAACATTTTTTTTAAATTTTTATGTGTCACTTGTGAAATCGGATCCTGTTCAGTTTACAATCTATATGATTGGACAGAAGACTTACCGCATTGATCCGCACGTTCTTCATATTTGATGATGACTGATGCGCCGGATTAACCTGAGTATCACTCGGCAGCTTCCCATTCACCTTCTTCATCTCTGCCACATCTCCTGCTAACTGCCCAACCTGCGTAGTTAAAGCCTGAACCGTTTTATCACGTACCTCACCTTTCTGCTTAATGGCCTGCAAATCCTGTTGAATCAGCTTCAACATGTTCATCACCTCACTCAATCCCCCACCTGACAACTCAGATGACTGACCACCCTTTTGTAACCTCCCACTACTACCCCCATAACTAAAATTTGGGTGATTCTTAAGACCTGGGTGATAAGTATTCGAGTTCATGTTTGACCAATTCCTATTCCCCCTTGTAACCTGGTTCACCTCTTCCATCTCACCCACTATACTAGGACAACTATCAGCAATAGTGCCCTACATCCCCACAATGCCCACACATGGCTGACCACCAATACCTAAGTTAGCTATTGATATTCTATTCCTAGCTATCCTTTCATCACATCACCTGTACTACCCCACTTGCAGCTTTTACTGTTGCTTGCCTTGACCTTCTCGAAGATTGTGCTTTCCTCTTCGTTGTCTCAGCTCTCCTCTCGAGGTATTCCCAATCAACCTGTTCATCATTAGTGCCAAATGTACCATTTGAAATAGAATCTAACGCACCTTGGTCCTCATAGTGTAGTCCCTCATAAAATGAGTTGATCAACTCCCCACAGTTGGATGTCATGATGTGGGCAATTGTTGATCATCATCTTGAATCGGGTGAGTGCTTCGTGAAATAACTCACCCGGCTGTTGAGAGAAATTCCTGATGTTCTTCCTTGCATCATTGGTTCGCTGACTTGTGTAGAACTCATCAAGGAATTGTTGTTGCATTTCTAACCAGTGCGGATAGAGGCTGAAGGTAATGATTGGAACCATTGTTGTGCTTTATCCTCTAGAGTAAATTGGAACAGTACCAGCTTCACCTCATCCTGTGTAAACCCTTGTCCCCCAATCGTGTTGCATCTCGCATCATAAGCCCCAAGATGCATGTACGGCTCTTCAGTCACTAACCCATGATATTTAGGCAAACTTTGAATTGCCTGTGATCTCACTTCAAACGACCTACCATGCAGTTGTGGAATGACCACTGCAGATGGGTTATGAACAATGGCAGGTCTGAAGTGGCTTTCAATACCTCTCACCGGACCTCTCTCAAATCTCATGGGAATGCCTGCTTGATTATTAGCTGGAGGTATCGCATTCCTTGGGTTAGGTCTCAAAGGTCGATTCACCACTGGTTGCTGTCGAGGTGCAGGGTGAACTGGAACTTCTGGAAAGACTTGGCACCCTTGAGGTGCAGGATTAAATTGAGGGTATCCTGATGGTTCAAATTTGTGGCCTCACCAATTGATAGGTCCCATGATCTCCTTCATCCCCATCCAAATCCCCATCATCATATTCGTAGTTACCTTGATTCATTCTTTGACTGAAGCTAAATGATGGTGGTTGAAAGGATGGATATTGAGTTGCAGAAGTCTGTGGGAATTGTGTATCAGCTTGGTTCAGGTTATTATCATCAGAAATCACTCTCACATACGGTGAAGAGTGACTGGTCACAAGGTTTTTGGGTGAAAGTTTTGTGTCCGAAGATTGGCCTTGTTGTGGGTTAAACCTCTCGAAATTCGGGAGAGAAGTTATTGGAGAAGTGTGGGTTGTGGTTGGTTGTGGTAAAGATGATGATTGTGAATGTGATGGTGGAAGATTATCAAAATTTGGGAATGGTGGAATTTGTGATGATTGAGTACTGGATTGTGGTGGCGGTTCAGATGTGCGAATGTATTGGGTGATGGGTGGTTTTGGCTAGGTGAAAATTGTGGTTGGGACATCGTTTTAGTGGTTAAGTCAAGGTTCTCCATAGATCTGAACTGTGAAACTGGCGAGTGTAAGACCTTTTTCTCTCTATGAAGTACTCGGGTTCTGCCGAGCTGTTTTCTCAACCTCTGGATCGAACACTAACGGAGATGACTTCCCTGAGTGTCTTGTATGATGCATGCAACTGAAGAGTTACCTGCACAAAACAAACAAGAAAAACCGAGCGTAATACTGAACAATAAACTAAACAAACAGAAAATAAATATTTTTGGCTTTTTTTGGAATTTTAATTAAACTAAGAAAAATAACACTTTGCGCACGACTCCCCGGCAACGGCGCCAAAATTTGACCGATGTCGAAGGGTCAGTCAAAAATAAGATTAAAATCAGTTCCTTATTACCTTATTAGATAGGGTAAGTCAGGTGTCGAACCACGAGGAGTGCTGTGGAAAGTGTTTGGTTTACTTAATTTATTACTAATTAACTAGTTGCAAGAAAAATAAAATTCGGTTGTTTGAGAGTGATTGTGAAAACAAAATAAAAATTAAGATGTAAACAATTGGGGAAAAGGTGATTCCTCCAGGTTTCGGATTCAAAGTGGCTTCAAGTTATTAGTTTTTATTGAGAAAATCACATAGACATGATTAAGATAATTAATTAGTTGATTGTGATAAACGAGGACTAAGTACTTTGATTGCAAAACAACGAAAGGTTATCACACGATTATCAATTGAAGATTACCAAACCTAATTCCTATCTAATATATCCCAATTACTAGAACTCTCGGGAATTGAAAGAATCAAAACTAGGTTTTAGATAAAAATCAACCGTTTACAATCAAACTAATAATCACTAAGCAAAAAGCATCGAATGCTTAGATTGCTAATCTCAAATACAAAGAAAAACTAAAAACAATCATCCACTTACAAGAATCCTCCACCCGGAGGAAACCACGAAAAGATTAGCCACTCATGTTCTTGATTTGATCTTCAATCTTGATGTTTGATTGCATGTTTGATGTTAGAATGATGATTGGAATGGTTAGAATGGTGAAAAGATCTCCAAGAATGCTCCAAAAATCGTCCACAAAGTCCCCAAGAAAAGTTAGAATGGAATGGTGGCCAAAAACCCTATTTTTTATGACTTTTAATGAGTTTCCCGTAGTCCAGCATCGTAGCCTACACCAGTCAGCATCAGAGCCGTAGGCTACGCTACTGCACATTCTGATGTTATCAGCCAAGTGTTTGCTGTAAGCTACTCCACTCAACATCAGCTCCGTAAGCTACACCTCTGACAGCTTTCTACCAAACTTGTTTTCTTCATAACTTTTTCATTATAACTCCGTTTTCTTCACCGTTTTCGGCCACGTTTTCGTCTTTCAACCCTCTATCATGTCATCCATTTTAATCTTCAGGTCCAATTAATGAATTTCCTCCAAAACACGTCCAATATTCATATTTAACCTGCAAATCCATGAATTCGCGTAGTTATCTTATTCAAACTATATAATCATCCAAAATACAATAAAGCCAACCATTTTAATCACATTAACACTCGGGTTTTAGCCTCTCCATCACATTCCCACACTTACCATTTGATTGTCCCCAATCAAACCATCTCAAAACATGACTCACCTTATTAACAAGCCACCTCCAATTCCTTTACCTATTGATTATCCAAGATCCCTAATCATACCCATCCCATAGACTTACACAATCGAGATTGACAAACTGACGAACAAGTGATACACATTTTCAAAAACAAGACTTGCCTAACCAAACCTAACATGCTTATGTTCGTACACATACACTACACACCCCTCACAATGTTCGCTCCTCTCGGTTTTATTTCTGGACTAGCGTGTAACGTGCTAGTGTATATCACTCAGAAAACCAAGAATGTAACCTTGTTATCATAGGTTTGTATAACAATCACACATAAGCTATAAATTGTGCACACATTGAAAGGTCTTATGGGTTTTGGGCTTAGGGTAAAGGTAGGATGAATTTGGTTAACAAGTGGCTCACAAACAATAGGTTTAACACAATTGAATGAGCATCCTTATTCACAACTCACAATGACACACTAACACACAAACTTGGGCATAATTGACCCATAACAATCACTTCTATTTTTTTCTTTTTTTTTTCTTTTTTTTTCAACACTGAATATAACTATAACACACAAACATACATGAAACACAATGGATGTCATCATTTTTATTCAACAAAGGTAAACGGGTTGATTTGGGTAATAGTGTAGGTTTTACAAATGAAAGGTCTAGGCTCAATATGGTTTACTAATGGTGAGTTTTGGCAAACAATTCAACACAAAGACAAATAACATGGTGTCAAACAGAAAAATGGGGTTCCTAATTTGCCTCTCTCGTCTATGTGCACATTTTGCCTATAGCTTTAGCATGTATCAAATTACACAAATTCTGTAACAACGAAACATTTGGCCTACTCTCAACAAATCAAAATATATATCAATTTAGCATCTAGCAGGCTCAAGATCTCACGATGTAGGGAAATAGGTTGCCGACATGTAGCATATGCAAGTCCTATAAGCATGTTACCCCTAGTTAGGCATCTCTTTTCAATTTTCACTAAAAATACTCGCAGAAATACTCTCATGAAACTTAAAGGGACAACCATGATTAAGGATCTAGGTTTTTATACTCGGTAAAAGACTCTTTGGTGACTGAAAACTTGGCTTTTATGCTTGATCAAGTAAGAAGGGTGACAAAATTTGCAAGATTTTTCATTAAAATTTTTCAAAAATTTTCAAAATTCCCATTTTTTCTTGCAACGGTAAGTAATTCCGCCTTACTTCCCTAGGGTCCCTCATCCCCACACTTGGGATACATTGTCCCCAATGTATGGTGCTTTTAGTGTTTACCCAATTCTTTCCCAAGCACCAATCTCAACATACGCGACTATTAACTACCACCCGCAATGGTTCGTTACTTAGCAAACTACCTCAAAAATAAAAAAAACCAAGCAAATAAAGAGAAAAAAAAACAATAAAGTAAAGAAAATTCCGGGCTGCCTCCCGGTAGCGCTAAGTTTACAGTCTTCAGCCAGACTTTACCTGGTTTTCTTAATCATGGGGGGCGAGTGGGATGCTTGCATCCCTCAGCTACTAAACATGCATCCTCTCCATCCTGTGGTAATGCATCAGGCATCCCATAGCTAGGATCTGGAGCTTTTACTCTCATGCCTTCTTGGTTGACTTTAGCTCGTTGCTTGACTTTCTTTTTCTTCTTTTTACCCTTCTTAACTCCAACTTCTTCAATCCTGTCAACCATGAAACACTCTTCCTCGGCGTTTGGGCCAGTTAAACTTAAAAACACATTCAAACTCAGTGTTCTTTCCCCAAACCTCATATTTACCGTCCCATTGGCACAATCAATCACAGCATGTGCTGTTGCTAAGAACGGTCTACCCAAATAACCATGGGTTGTGTCTCTTTTTTATTAGAGACACAATCCATTACCAAGAAATCCACCGGGTAAAAACAATCCTCCACCTTGACTATTACATCCGTTAACATTCCCCTAGGACGTATCGCTTTTTGATTTGCCAACACCATAGTGATGTCGACCTTTTTCAAAGGACCAAAATCATATTGGTCATAAATACATCCTGGAAGAATGCTAACACACGCTCCAAGATCCAATAATGCCTTGTCAATTTTAAGTTCTCCAATCTGAATTGGAATTAAAGGCGTTCCTGGGTCTTGGAGTTTCGGTGGACATGTACCCACTAACGCAGCACGAACATTTACTGGTAAATCAAACTGTTTTGGCAGCTTGTTGTGTCGGTTTTGGGTACTCAATTCTTTCAAACTCTCAGTATGAACAGGATCTTCTTTTAAAACATCAAGTAATGGTCGATTGATTTTTACTTTTACAAACTCTTCCCACTTTTCATCCTTTAGTGGGGTTTCTCTCAAAACTGATGTTTTATTTTGTTCCACTGTAGCTAGAGGAAATGGGGCAGGTTTAACTTCCCCACACTTATCCTCAACTATAGTGGAATTTTCACTCAAAAATTTTTCACAAAACATTTTTTTAAAATTTTTATGGGTTGTTTGTGAAATCAAATCCTGGTCACCTTTACAATCTATAGATTTAGACAGAAAACTTACCGCATTGATTCGCACATTCCTTGTATTTGATGACGATTGATGTGCCGGATTAACCTGAGTATCACTCGGTAGCTTCCCATTCACCTTCTTCATCTCTGCCACATCTCCAGCTAACTGCCCAACCTGCGTAGTTAAAGCCTGAACAGTTTTATCACGTACCTCACCTTTCTGCTTGATGGCCTGTATATCCTGCTGAATAGACTTCAGCATGTTCATCACCTCACTCAATCCTCCACCTGACAACCCAAATGACTGACCACCCTTTTGGTAACCTCCACTACTACCCCATAGCTAAGATTTGGGTGATTCTTAAGACCTGGGTGATAAGTATTCGAGTTCATGTTTGACCAATTCCTATTTCCCCCTTGTACCTGGTTCACCTCTTCCATCCCACCAACTATACTAGGACAACTATCAGCTATGTGCCCTACATCCCCACAATGCCCACATAACTGCTGCCCACCAATACCTAAATTAGCTAGTTGAGACTCTATTCTAGCTATTCTTTCCACATCAACAACACTACCACTACTCGCAGCCTTCACTGTTGCTTGCCTTGAGCGTCTTGAAGATTGTGCCTTCCTCTTTGTTGTCTCAGCTCTCCTCTCGAGGTACTCCCAATCAACCTGTTCATCGTTAGTACCAAAAGTACCATTTGAAATTGAATCTAACGCACCTTGGTCTTCGTAGTGAAGTCCTTCATAAAATGAGTTGATCAATTCCCACAGCTGGATGTCATGGTGTGGGCAGTTATTGATCATCATCTTGAAACGAGTGAGTGCTTCATGAAAGAGCTCACCGGTTGCTGAGAAAAGTTCCTGATGTTCTTCCTAGCATCATTTGTTCGCTGACTTGTATAGAACTCATCAAGAAACTGCTGCTGCATTTCCAACCAGGTACGGATAGAGGCTGAAGGTAGAGATTGGAACCATTGCTGTGCTTTGTCCTCGAGAGTGAATTGAAACAGTACCAGCTTCACCTCATCCTGTGTAAACCCTTGTCCCCCAATCGTGTTGCATCTCGCATCATAAGCCCCAAGGTACATGTATGGCTCTTCAGTCACTAACCCATGATATTTAGGCAAACTCTGAATTGCCTGTGATCTCACTTCAAACGACCTGCCATGCAGTTGTGGAATGACTACTGCTGATGGATTGTGAACTATAGCAGGTCGAAAATGGCTCTCAATCCCTCTCACTGGGCCTCTCTCAAACCTCAAAGGAATGCCTGCTTGATTATTAGCCGGAGGCATTGCATTCCTTGGGTTAGGTCTCAAAGGCCTATTCACCGCTTGTTGCTGTCGAGGTGCAGGGTGAACTGGAACTTCTGGAAAGACTTGGCACCCTTGAGGTGCAGGATTAAATTGAGGGTATCCCTGATGGTTCAAATTTTGTGGCCTCACCAATTGATAGGTCCCATGATCTCCTTCATCCCCATCCAAATCCCCATCATCATATTCGTAGTTACCTTGATTCATTCTTTGACTGAAGCTAAATGATAGTGGTTGAAAGGATGGATATTGAGTTGCAGAAGTCTGTGGGAATTGTGTATCAGCTTGGTTCAGGTTATTATCATCAGAAATCACTCTCACATACGGTGAAGAGTGACTAGTCACAGGTTTTTGGGTGAAAGTTGGGTCTTGTGCCGAAGATTGGCCTTGTTGTGGGTTAAACCTCTCGAAATTCGGGAGAGAAGTTATTGGAGAAGTGTGGGTTGTGGTTGGTTGTGGTAAAGATGATGATTGTGAATGTGATGGTGGAAGATTATCAAAATTTGGGAATGGTGGAATTTGTGATGATTGAGTACTGGATTGTGGTGGCGGTTCAGATGTGGCGAATGTATTGGGTGATGGGTGGTTTTGGCTAGGTGAAAACTGTGGTTGGGACATCGGTTTAGTGGTTAAGTCAATGTTCTCCATAGATCTGAACTGTGAAACTGGCGAGTGTAAGACCTTTTTCTCTCTATGAAGTACTCGGTTCTGACGAGTTGTTTTCTCAACCTCTGGATCGAACACTAACGGAGATGACTTCCCTGAGTGTCTTGTATGATGCATGCAACTGAAGAGTTACCTGCACAAAACAAACAAGAAAACCGAGCGTAATACTGAACAATAAACTAAACAAACAGAAAATAAATATTTTTGGATTTTTTTTATAATATTAAACTAAGAAAAATGAACACTTTGCGCACGACTCCCCGGCAACGGCGCCAAAATTTGACCGATGTCGAAGGGTCAGTCAAAAATAAGATTAAAATCAGTTCCTTATTACCTTATTAGATAGGGTAAGTCAGGTGTCGAACCACGAGGAGTACTGTGGAAAGTGTTTGGTTTACTTAATTTATTACTAATTAACTAGTTGCAAGAAAAGTAAAATTCGGTTGTTTGGGAGTGATTGTGAAAACAAAATAAAAATTAAGATGTAAACAATTGGAGAAAAGGTGATTCCTCCAGGTTTCGGATTCAAAGTGGCTTCAAGTTATTAGTTTTTATTGAGAAAATCACATAGACATGATTAAGATAATTAATTAGTTGATTGTGATAAACGAGGACTAAGTACTTTGATTGCAAAACAACGAAAGGTTATCACACGATTATCAATTGAAGATTACCAAACCTAATTCCTATCTAATATATCCCAATTACTAGAACTCTCGGGAATTGAAAGAATCAAAACTAGGTTTTAGATAAAAATCAACCGTTTACAATCAAACTAATAATCAATAAGCAAAAAGCATCGAGTGCTTAGATTGCTAATCTCAAATACAAAGAAAAACTAAAAACAATCATCCACTTACAAGAATCCTCCACCCGGAGGAAACCACGAAAAGATTAGCCACTCATGTCCTTGATTTGATCTTCAATCTTGATGTTTGATTGCATGTTTGATGTTAGAATGATGATTGGAATGGTTAGAATGGTGAAAAGATCTCCAAGAATGCTCCAAAAATCGCCCACAAAGTCCCCAAGAAAAGTTAGAATGGAATGGTGGCCAAAAACCCTATTTTTTATGACTTTTAATGAGTTTCCCGTAGTCCAGCGTCGTAGCCTACACCAGTCAGCATCAGAGCCGTAGGCTACGCTACTGCACATTCTGATGTTATCAGCCAAGTGTTTGCTGTAAGCTACTCCACTCAACATCAGCTCCGTAAGCTACACCTCTGACAGCTTTCTACCAAACTTGTTTTCTTCATAACTTTTTCATTATAACTCCGTTTTCTTCACCGTTTGCGGCCACGTTTTCGTCTTTCAACCCTCTATCATGTCATCCATTTTAATCTTCAGGTCCAATTAATGAATTTTCTCCAAAACACGTCCAATATTCATATTTAACCTGCAAATCCATGAATTCGCGTAGTTATCTTATTCAAGCTATATAATCATCCAAAATACAATAAAACCAACCATTTTAATCACATACCCAAAAACTAAACCCTAAAGCTAAACCCATTAAAAAACTTAACTATAATAGTGAAATGCACATGTGCATGTAATACAATTATCTTATTTTATAGTTTTATATAGAGGTTTTTTTAAATTTATTCACCAACAACCTCAAAAAACCTAACCCCCTTCCCATCATACCTAAAAACTAAACCCTAAAGCTAAACCCATGAAAAAAAAACCTAACTATAATAGTGAAATGCACTTTGCGTTTATTTAATGATCATTGAATAAATTATTTTCCACCTTATATATCATATCACGTCCATTTAATGATCATTTCATTATGGTAATTCATAATTTATTCAAAAGTGTGCTCTAATAGTGAAATGCACATGTGCATACGGTATATGTATGTATATATATAACAGCAAAATGCACATGTGCATAAACCTGACGTAATTATGACGTTAAAAAGCCATTTTTTTGTTTTTTTTTATTTTTTTTGTAATTTTTTTTATTTTTTTTCAGAAAGATTAACACTAAAAAAACATTTTGGTGTTTTTACTTTTTTTATTTTTTTATTTTTTTAGGTTATATAATTTTTTTATTATTTTTTTTTATTTTTTGGTGGAGGGATTTTTGTGTTCACACTTGGTTCTTTGGTTCTCTCCCTAAATGGTGGTTCTCAAATGATCCAAATCCTATATATATATATATATATATATATATATTAGATCTTTTTTGCTTCAGTTTTATTCCAAATTAGAGAAACAATAAGCGTTTGAGGTAGAGAATTCAACGGGGGGCAAGAACCAAGGTAAAATTTCTATGACCTTTATCAGTTAATTTTTTTCATCTATTTTCAGTTTGAGGTTCATATTTTGAGTTAAAAATGAAGAAAAGGAAGCAAACCTGAAGTAACTCAGAAAGAGTTTGCTATTTAAGGCAAACCCAATGGCAAGCTTCTACCATGAGGGTCCACCGCCAAAGGTTGCGCAAAGAAGATAATTAATAAATCATTTAGCTTCTAATGGTTTGTTAACACATATATTGTTGTCACTACAAAGCATTGATTATACTCATACAAGATCGATGTGTTCTATTAAAAAAAAACAATTCTAATGAGCATAAATTCTCCCAAAGTCTTATCTCCAGTTCGCACAATCTCGCTAAGAAAAAAAATCCACTATTAGCTTTATGAGGGTGTTTGGATGTATTTTTTCCAAAATTATTTGATTTTGGGTATTTAATATAACAATATCACTTTTGCAAATACATATCCGAACGATTCTTAAATGTTCAATTTTTTAGGTGGAATTGTGGAAACATTCTAACTGGAGCCTTAGCTGGAGGAGTGGCAGCTGGGGATACGTAGCTAGAGGTTGACCCTATAATTGAAGGATTATCTACCAGCATGTAACTTTCGATCTGTAAGTAATTACCATTCATTTGAAAGGTACTGGGATATGTAGCTAGATGTTGACCCTATAACTTCTTTTATTGTAATTGACACATTAATTAATAATACTTAGTGTGCACCCTATGCGCAATGGGTTCACTTGTTGCCAAGATGCAAGTGGCAAAGGAGTCGTTTGATCCATAATAAAGCATAACTACGACTTGGCTATTTACTTATATATGTATATTTATTTCTATTCAAATTGAGGTTATCCTTTTCTTTTCTTTATAATGTTTGTCTTGCTGTTCAAGATTGCCATGGTCTCAACATTGAAGCACAAAAATCCTGTTGAGCTGTGTGGAAGGAAATACACGTGTCTTGGCTTATGAATTTGCAACCACGGGATCTCTATATGACATATTGCATAACATGAACACTTGTTTGCACTTTTGTTTTCGTGTTTAAATTAACGGATATATAAGTTAAAAACATAATTGGTGTTGGGTTTAAAATCTATATAACATGCATATATACATGCAGGTATGAAGGGTCTACAAGGAGCAGAAACGGGGCCCGTGTTTGATTGGGTGTAGCGGGTAAGAGTTTTGTTGATGCAGCAAAGGAACTGAATTATTTGCATGACAAGGTCCATCCTTAAATAATTGAGAGATATTAATATCGATTTAGACAGAAGAAAAGGTTCTCGAAGTCTAGCAATGTGTTGATATTTGAGGATTTAAGAGCCAAGATTGCCGATTTTCAACCATTCAAAACAATCACCCTGATATGGCTGCACACTTGCATTCTAATCGTGTTTTAGGAATTTTTGGCTATCGTGTGCCATAATAATACGTATATCATTTAGCAAGGTATCTTCAACAACACGATTATGTAAATATGCAATGACCGGACAACTTACACAAGAGTGATGTTTATGTTCATATTGGTCTATTACAATAACATACCTTTGGTTTATTAAGATTTGTTCAATAATGAGTACATGGTTTTTGTGGTGAACTGCAATCAGTTGAAAGTGGCGATGCACATTTCTTTTCTTTTCTTTCTACGAATACTTGTTAAAACATAGTGTACACATTTCTATTCTTTTTGCGTAACTTGCGGCAAAAACCTAAGTATCATAATGTTGTATTGCAACCTATTTGTGAATCCCGCTGTAACGCACGGGTAAACCCACTAGTATTGTGTAATTAGTTTGTGATGGATCACAATTCACAGAGTAGTACTTTGCATGGTATATTCAATTACTACCAAGTTTATTTTTTAATCACATTTAATTAATTTAAAAGTTAAATGTTACATGACACAGATGCTAGATGGACTTATTTTTCTAATTTCATTTAATTAAATATGAAGAGTGGTTTCACTTGTATTCTAACATTTAACCAACAACCATAGTCATTGATTGTTACCTTTAAATGTTGCTCTAATTCGAAAGTTCCTCGGTTGAACCTTACAATCGCCACTCGTCGGAGATAGAACGGAACTGCCCTGATACCATTTGATACGTGGAAAAATGGTAATCAAAAGAATAAGAGCTAGATTAGAAGATAAGAAGAATCACAAGAGAAGAAGATGGTAAATCCCAAATCAAGGCTGATGTTATTAACCATAACATGTATTACAACCATATCAACCAACTTCCTAACTAACCTTCAAAATATGAATACTTGACACTTTTACCCCCTATAATATTTGGTATGTAACAAATTTTCTAGAGAATCATGTACCGGATGAGTTGTTTTTCCAGTTGTTCTAGAGGAAGAAATTTTTTATCAGGCATTCCTTGAAGAAATGGAGGATGTTCAACTGATTGGGGATATTGACATCGACATATTCTTTGCCGCCATTGCCACTGGTGTTGTTGATTTCGGAGATTCGGAACCAGATCTTTTGATTCTTGGGGAGGAGGAGGAGCAAGTGGTTGTTGATTTACTCGAAGTTGAGAGTGATGGAGTTATTGCTGAGTTAATACTGCCAGGGTCGTCCGATGACGATTTTTAGTAAGGTTATTATATGTTTGCGTAATAAAAAACATGAGGATACTGTTTTGAGGCCTTTTGGAGTTTGTGTTTTTAATTAGGTAGGGTTGTAAAAGACACGTAGAGGCTCTAGAACTACTCGGGATCGGCTCGGTAAAAAGCTCGAACGAGCCGAGCCTTAACGAGTGATAGGTGTGTTTTAGTAAATTTTAAAGGATGATTCAATGGTGTTAAAACTTGGTGTTCTAAAAACCAAGAAGAATGGAGTTTTACCAAAAACGCTATCGAAGTTTTAAATTTATAAACAAAACAATAGTTGCTTAATGATCTAAAACTCACACAATAGGCAAGCATACCTATTGAGTGTAGCAGCGAAAGAGCAAAAACGGAGTATCGAATCCAAAGACATGACTTGTATTACTCAGTTTTAAGTTATTAGGAAAAAGTTTATAAAGATAAAGACAAAAAAAAAGTAGCCGAGACAACCAATAACCAAGTGAAAGTGTTTCTTGGGATCTGACTTGTCTTGGTATGAACTAATAGTGAATGTCTAGTCAAGTGATGTGTCCAAAACTATGCATATCTGCTATAAATTTAAAACGATTTGTGTTCTTAGTTGTTATTATGAGGGTCTTCCATCCCGGTAAGCTCACCTCTCAACTGTGAGGGACGTATCACCCATGATTGTGCATACCCAACCCGAAAAACACACCTTCCAAAGTTGTGATATTGACATCCTACTACTCTATTCTTTTGTGAATAACTTGCCAACGGCTGGAGTGGCTAACAAGCTACCACATGATATGGTAAAGGCAACACAACCTCTTGCGTACGCTCATCCTTTACCTGAAATAAATAATTTATCAAAAAGTGATTGATTTATTATTAATTGTGCGGTAATATAATAATAGAAGTAAATAAAGTGTATTTACTTCTAACACGGGTTCACCAAACTTTGGTTTGCGCTAAAGCTAACACATATACCATGTAGCTAAGTCGCTCAACCAAATCTTGGCTTATCACTAAGGCCAAGTATATAGACCGTACCGGCCCTAAGTGATGTTTTGATAGTTGAGGATCGACCACAAAGTGTGAATGTTTCCACTCACAAATGGGCTAATCACTTCACGTGGAGTTAGGGTAGCTTACAAGTGCACGAGTTTTTACAACGCCACAGGTACACTTATAAGTCCGTTCACTTCCTACCAAAACACCCACAAGACCAAATACTAAGTTGATTAATTAATTAGTTAATTCATCAAACAAAGAAAGAATAAAAGGAATTACCAAGAACACAAAACATCACTCAAACTAAATATAAACTATATAAATCCATACCAAGATAGTCTTCACCCTAGCAAGACTTAAGAATCCTAGCCAAACAATGGCTTTACAACAGGCTCACAAAGGATGATTTTGTGTGAAATAATGGTGAGGGTTGATTGAGGATTTGGAGTGTTTTGGGATTGAAGGTGGTTTCTCTCTAGGCTCACTTGAACAAAGTGTTTATGGAGTGATCAAACTCCAAATGTCAATTGCAAGACCCTTTGAAGGATGATTTGAGGGCTAGAGAGCCCCGTGGTGGGAGAAAGAACTGAAATGAGGGACGTCTCAAATGAGGGGTAAAAGTCTCTATTTATAGACAAAGAGAGTGTTTAAATATTATTTATAAATAAATAATATTTATTAAATTGAGACGGACTTGTCTTTTCCTTCTGGTTTAAAACCTTGCATGTGGGAGACAAGGTTGTTGTACCATGTACCCTTTATCCCCTAGCCACAACTTTGTCTTCTTCTGAGAAGCTTGTTTTCCACTCATCTCGTAAATGTGCTTTTTTTTAATCCTTTTTACTTTGTATCTCCTAAAACATGCATTTATCAATTATAAAGGATTTTGTCGTATTTTCCTATGATAATAGCATGATTTTGGAGCAAAAAGGATAGTTAATGCACATGTAAAACATGTGTAGATTACGGCACATCAACGGGCACGAGTTCGAGCCTAAAATATGAGTTGTTTAGTTATCGAACCCAAGCCTCATAAGAGCATGATGAGCCGAGCTCGAGCCTAGTCAAAGTCGGGCTCAACTCAGCTCGTTTACACCCCTAGAATTAGGGTATTTCTTTTTTCTTGATGCGGGGTTGATAGAACGATATACTTTATGTTATTTTAGTTTCATTTGTGTTTAATTGGATGTTAAGTAAGATTAAGCTAACTGGCCAAGTTATGTAGATTTTTTTAGTGCCAGATGAACCAAGTCTGAGGCGTGCCTCTAAGGGCCGAGGAGTTATATTCGCCTCAGGCATAGATATTAAAAGCTAGCACTTTGGGCGCTAGGCGATGAATTCAGACGAGGCGCATTCAATGCTCTTCTCTTTCCAAGGTATTTAATGCGCAACCAAAGCACAATTAATAATTAATAATGGTTAATTCTTTTTTTTTATTTTTTTGAAAATAAACTTTCATTCAACACCACGGCCGGTCCTCAAAACGAGTGTCGTCGGACAAAACACTACACTATATATATAGGTGACTTACACAGTTTTCTCATATCATCCTCCTATACTTAGACCTATTTTGTAACCAAAAGAAAGACAACCGCTGAATGTTAAAAACAACATATCTGATGAAAAACGTTGACCTCTAAAGATTCTATTATTTCTCGCCTCCCAAATACACCAAGAACATGCCTTGAATTATAGTTTTTTTCATTTGGTCCATTGCATATTTTTCGCGACTTCAAGTAAATCGCGAACACCAAATACCAACATAGGGCTGACCCCACACCATGACCCGACTATAGCCCAAACTTCGTGCACGAAACTACAACTAAAAAACAAATGCTCGACTGTCTTAGTACCCCAGTTGCACAAGGCACAATCCAGCAGCCATCAACCTGAATGTTCCTTTTATACAATTCCCATTTCGCTGGAACTCTTCCCATCTCAATTCGCCAAGCAAGAATGTTACATTTAAGAGGAACCCAAGTCGTCCATGGAAAGCCAAAGCCATGTGCATTATCATCATTTCTCCTAATTACCTTTTTATATCTTTCACCGTACATCGATCCAAGTCTTTGTCCAACCATTTCCATTTATCCGGCCCGTTTCTTCTTTGCAACATAACCAGAACCTATGCAGATTAGCAAATTCCGTATCGACTTCTCGCATCATCGGCTTGGATATACCATCCTCAATATATTTCCACTGGTTATCAATCCACTGCACTTTATCAAGTACAGTAGCGTATGTTTTCTGGTCCTCCTTGTATAATAGTGGGCAGCTATCCTTCAGCGGTATATCATCAACCAAACATCTTGCCAAAACTGAGTGTTTCTCCCATCCCCAACCTCGACCCGAAAATTCCAGAAAATGGGCTTATTATTAATAAGAAGCTCGTCCGCTGTCTTGACAATATATCTCCAACATCCTCTAATTTGCTTGTTCATTGGTAAAGAAATGTATTGAGTTCTAGATTTATGACAAACCTGGACCACCTTCTTCCATATATCATTCAAATTTTGACGAAAACGGCAGCTCCACTTTATCAAAATCGCATCATTCACCTGTTTCAAATTAGGAATTCCAATACCACCAACTTTTTTTTATCTAATGTGACACGATCCCAACTAACACAATGAATCTTTTTACCATCCGATCTTCCCGACCACAAAAACGCAGCATAATTTTTTTTCCAAAGTATTAAGCACTACCAAAGGCGCTTTGTACAAAGAAAGGTAATACATCGGAGGACTAACCAGAACCGATTTAATGAGAGTTACTCTACCCCCTATAGATCGTGTTTTCGCTTTCCATCCTGCTAAGCGCTTTTCAAACACCTCAATAACTTTTCTCTAATGGCAGTCCTTTTCATGTTTGCACCCACCTTAATCCCTAAGTATTCAAAAGGAACGACTCCATTTTTGCAACCCAATTCCATTGTTGTACTATCTACCTCTTCAATACTTTGACCCACACCATAAAAATTAGACTTGGACAGATTAATTCTTGAACCCGAGTAGACATAAAAGTATCTAAGAATCCGGGCTAGAATTTTCACATTATCTTAATCTCCTTTTCCTATATCATCGCATCATCTGCATACAATAAATGAGTTAAAGATTGCCCTTTCCCCACCACATCAATCCCTTTAAATATACCCAATGAAGTCGCCTTCTCCATCAAACAGGACAAAGCTTCCATTACAACTAAAAACAGAAAAGGAGACATGGGTCACCCTGTCTAAGACCCTTTTGAGCATTAAACTCAAAAGTAGGCGAGCCATTAACCAATATAGCCGCCCTAGATTATTCTAAAATACCACGAACCCACATAATCCACCTTTTCGAGAACCCCATTTGATCCAATATTGACACCAAAATATTCCGTTCCCTAAATTTTATTCGATTATAGCACTAAACATTCACTACTTTTCTCTTTCTTTCGTGCGGTTATGGAAAACATTCAATGCACTAAACATTCAATGCGACCGTGCCGCTAAACATCTAGGTTCGAATTCCTAATGTTTTTGGCATTTGACATGATTTTGGTTCTTGCTTTGAAGATTATGTTATTCAAGTTTTGAAGAAAGTATTATCCTTCAAGTTTGTTTTGGTATTGGAATATACTGATATTTGAAGCAATTGTTATTTTTTAATCCATAGTATGTATTTTTTTTATTTTACTATGCTTTGTTTTGTCTCAGGCCTGCACTATTTTTGCGCATCTGGCCTAGGCCCTAGGCGAAGCCTATGCACCTTGAGTGCGCCTAGCGCCTTTGATAACTATGGCCTCTAGGATGATATTATAATTTGATTAGGGCTTTTTTTTTCCTTTCAGGTCATGACAGTAGAACAACACATCAAGTTTTTCAAGATAAAAAGCCTATCCTTCAATTTCTATCTTTTCATTGAAATAATGATGTCCTGATCCTAGTTGTCATCATTACGTAGCAATTTAAGTATCAAGATTTCTCCTACGTATATTGTTCTTAAGAGTTATATAGTTCGGATGATTTAAGCAAGTTTACTCGTATTTCCAGCTGTAGTTGCTATCACATGAAAATCTCTGATACTTGACTACAGATTTGTCAACAATATGTATGAAAGTGGATTTTATACATCTAACTGATTAATCTTTTATGAGTTTACTCACTGTTGTTTATGTTTGGTTAGTGATCGATGTCGTTTGGTCAATCAAAAATAAGTTAAAATATAGTATAGTGAAAGTGAGTCGTCTCCACAGGGAATTGGTGGAAAGAGTAGTTTTGCAAATTAACTAATAAACTAAAGTCTAATTGCTTTGTTGTTTGTCTTGGAATTTTAAGAAAATAAATTTAAGAAGTTGTTAACAATAATATAAAATAAGTAATCCCCTCCAGGCTTCCGGTTAATGATCCACTCTACTCTTGTTTAAATGATTGGATACTACATAGACATAGCTTTGTTGGACGGTTCAAATCAAGTGATAACCGAACACAAGTTTTTAATAATAACCTGTACAATTCAATTACCAACCCACAAGTATCATTTACCCTCCCAATTATCAAACTACTCACGATGCAAGGAAAACCGAATGTGAATGATAACAAGATAAGCAATTGAAGACAAGTGACTCGTTTAAATAATAAAAACCACAAATATTCTTCAACTAAATGAAAAACAATCCATAAACCAAATCAAACAAGAGTTCAAGTTTCACAAATAAACCATACACCCGGAGGTGATTACAAAGATGTTTAGCCACTCATGGTAACAAGAAATAACTCAAAAGTATGAATAATAATACCGAACATGTTGATGCAAACCGAAAGTAAGGATGAAAGATGATGAACAATGGTGTTTGTAGATTCAAAAGTCTCCAAAAGATCTCTAATTTTCGTGCATAAGGGCTTAGGAGGCTGCTAGGGTGATAAAAATCATTTTATTAATGAAAAACAAACTTTCCTAATTTTGCTCTTCAGCCAGCCGTAAGGTACTGATCAGGGTCGTAGCTTACAGTTCAGTCAATCTACCAGCATTGCTTTCTTCAGCAATACCTTACGGATCAGCCCTGTAACGTACTGTTGAAACCCACATGAAAAAACTCTCTTTGCCTTGTAATTCATTAGTAAGCTACAAATAGAAGGTGTAGCTTACACCTTGTTTCTCCAACTTCTTTCCAACACATTTTTCCTTCAAATCCTTGCATCCAAACACCCTCCAATCTTGTTTTGCTTCATCCAAACACACTCTAATCTTCACTTCTTCATCATAAACATCCTTCAAACATCCTATTCTCTTCCACAAGCCCTTGAACACTCTCCAATTCTTCAATTCTTTAACTTGGACACCGCGCTTCACTTTTCGGCTATAATTCCATCCGCTTAGCCATTTATCCTGAAACAATCAAAGCTAGCGTAGTTATCCCATTCATCATATATTATCAACATAAACACAACAAAAACACACAAAATGGGCTTATTATTAACCATTCATTCACCCTCTCATCAGTTAGAGATTTACGTGATTTTAAGCCTTTTTAGTATCTTTACATTTTACTATAGCCAATCATTGGTTTGTCATGACAAAGGCTGTCTTTTGGTGCTCTCAGATGTTTGATTTCTAATGGGTGTTTCTAATGTTTTCTTATTGCATTATGTAACCAAGTGAACAACGAACGCTTCAAACATATCCACAATGAATGAAATATTAGAGACTGTGAATGGCATTTTGATTTCTGACTAAAATAGAACATATATAAACTGAAATTTACAAATGATGTTATTGTTGGTTTGTGTTATTGTTATACACTAGAGGGTCGGGTCCGAGGCTGCAGGCAGAGGTGGGCGTGGGGCCAATGGTGATGACTCTAGAGTTGACGTCGATAGGGTTGAGACGCACAATTGCCTCACCCAGTACCCATGTGGTACCCACGAGCATTGGTATATAAGCCGATTACTTATGATGTCGTTTGATCATCCATGCTCGATGATTGTGACTTCGTGAGGGATGCGGGCGAGTAGCAGCATGCCGATGCGATTCTACCGTTGGCTAGTATGTGGAGGCGTCTATTGTATTGAATGTGGTACGGTTGCTTGCTTATCGAGAGCCGACTCTGGAGTTCTTGGCAACGTTCTCCCACACCGACACCCAACGGGCCGTATAGTTGAAGGGTGTCAAAACATTCACATGTGGTGTATCAATAGCCGGCCCCTGCTTTTATGATGTTTGGCCTTCCGAAAAGAAAAAAAAAAACACTTTTAAGTTGTATTACTCACTTTTGTGAACTTATAGTTTTTGTGGGTCATAACAACAACTATTAATCTAAACCAACTCTGATAAAAAGAAATTGTTTGGTAGCAATGAAATCTAAAAAAAAAAACAAAATATTATCATTTGATTCAAGCCTAGTAAGCGTTGAGCCATCTTTGGACGTAAAGTGAAGAACTATCGAATTAAGAAAGCAAGTAGTGGATTAGTCAAATTTGGAAAAAAACGGAATTTGAGAGAGCCATAGTGTGTCACGGATATAAGACTATGTGTTGTAGAATAACTATTCACCCAAATAATTTACTAGCAAAAAGTATTGCCATTTCACCGCAAAGTAGATATTGGAACAATAACTAAACACTTAATAACTAAGTGTTGTGAAATAACTATAAAAACAAAAAATAATAGGAAAATGAATAAAAAAAAACAAGAACATGTAATTGATTATTGGAGGGGGCCCCATCCTCTTCCCAGCTTCACTCCTGCGATTGGAATCGTGGGATAACCTGGTGCTTAGCATCCAATCACTCCGACATGGCCAAGGGTTCTAGTTGACAACGAAGAGCCTAACAAAGGTTTTTAGTGCTTTGAGGTTTGTAATGAACAAGAGTAGTAACATGTGATAACTTGGGAGTTGGTGAGGGCTGCTCAATCATTTTGGGGCCCAAAAGCGAGGCAAAACTCTAAGGCCCCTATTCCAAATTGGGAGATCCCCAAACTTACCTTTGACCCACCATTTTTATCAAAATATCCACCTCCCATCTCTTGGGAGAGTGGGCTCACGATTTCCGAGGCATTTGAGGCCTCTCCAAGAGGGTGGGAGACCTCTCCAAGACATCTCCGCCTGTCAGATGTGTAACGTCTTCGCCTAAAGGCTCCAGCTGACGTCTCCGGCACCACCACCAACACCTGCTTCAATCAAACAAATCAAAGAATCCTTAAACCCACCATTATAAAAGCAGTCATCTCTTTACTTAAATGGAAAAAGAAACAAATCTCCGATCAAAAACCTCCAATTTCCAGCACCATTGATGATAATATCCACCCCTTGCTGGAATCTTGCCGGAGCCGCCTCATATTCGACGAACGGCCAAAACCCACCTCTTCAGGCGCCTTTGTTCTCTCTCTTCCTGCCTTCCTGGTCTGAACGGAGATGTTTTAGTGGTTGGGGAGACGTCACCGGAGACACCAGCTGCTGTGTGACGTCTGTTTTGGTGGTTGAGGAAACATCACTGGAGACGCCTGCTCAAACGTCTCGGAAACGTCAAGCTGAACCGGAGACGTCTTGGAGAGGGCTTCAGGGACACGTGTTGATAAAAATGGTGTAAAATTTTATAGATCTAATGATATAAAACACAAAATAAGACTGAGCCAACACAAACTCAAGACAACAGAATCAAGAACACAAGGTTTAGGCGACAAAACAGTGACTGAAAATCTTATTAACCCAAACCAAGAAAACTCCCCCCAATACCCTGAATCTCTCAAAATAGAGAGACTCTAAAATAATAGCTGTAAATATCAACTGATTGTTTAGATCAGTTGATACTACAGATTTGTAAAGTACAAATCAGTACAAATACTTACAGACTAAGACGATGACACGATCAGATGATCAACACCAGGTTATCACAGATGATAACCACACACCCTGGTCACAAGCACCAGATACAGACTCTATTCTCTACAAAGGAAAACTAAGACAAATACAGACTCGTTAACACTAACAGAAACCCTAGAAATCAACTGTGTGAAGACGACGATACAGAGAGAGTTGTAACGAATGACTGGAGAGAGAAACAATAATCTATTTATAGTAGGCCTCGAAGCTTCTTAGCTGGTCTCGAGAACACAGCACAACCGTTGATCAATTCCTCATCCAACGATCACAATAAAACCCTGAAACAATATCTCAACAACCAACTTAACTCGGGTTTATACCCGGGTTATAATAACCCAAGTTATAACAACCTTACAACTGGGCTAATCATAACCGGGCTGATCTATAATAAATACCATAGCCCATTAACGAATCATAGGCTAAAGTTAGCCCAATAACACTAGCAAGTTTATAACATATGAATTATGAAATGTACATAATTTTAACACGCCCCCTTAATTCATATGTTTAAACATATCTAACATCTTCAAATCTGCACAGAACTTTCTGTGCTGAGCTATGCCAAGCCCTTTAGTGAAACCATCAGCAACTTGGTTTTCAGAATTTACCTTTACAGTTTCAATAAAACCATTAGATATTTTTTCTCTAAGAAAATGAATATCTAACTCAAAATGTTTCACTCTTTCATGAAACACAGGATTTGCTGCAATGGATATTGCAGCTTTACTATCACACAACAACTTTAGTGGCAATTTAATCTCAACCTTTAACTCACTTAAAGGTTTTTAAGCCACATTAACTCACAAGCAGCAGAACACATACCTCTGTATTCAGCTTCTGCTGATGATCTAGAGACAGTATTCTGTTTCTTACTTTTCCAGGAAACTAATGAGTTTCCCAGAAAAATACAGTAACCAGTCACAGACTTTCTGGTTACCAAACATTTGGCCCAAGCAGCATCAACAAATCCCATTAACTGAAAATCTTCAGTTTTAGAAAATGAGATCCCTTTACCAGGAGACTCCTTCAGATACCTTAATAATCTTAAGGCAACCTGAAGATGTCCCTTGGTAGGTTGATGCATGAATTGACTCAAGTACTGAACACCATAACTGATGTCAGGACGAGTCAATGATAAATAGATAAGTTTTCCAATCAATTTTTGGAATCCAGTGATGTTACTAAGAACAACACTATTCTTATCATTTTTAGAGTTCATAACATAGCTCTGTTCAATAGGATTTTGAACAGGCTTACACCCTAGATATCCAAACTCATTAAGGAGTTCAAGACAATATTTTCTTTGGGTCAAACATAAAGTCTTGTCCCCATATAAAACTTCAATTCCTAAGAAATACTTTAATTTCCCTAAATCTTTAATAAGGAAATTAGTACTTAGAAATTTTTTAACCTTTTCAATTTCAGTAACACTATTCCCTGTTATGATTATATCATCAACATACACAAGTAATACCAGGAAGACTTCTTCCTTAGACATAACAAACATAGAATGATCACACACACTTTGACTAAAGCCTATTTCAATTAAAACTTTAGTTAATTTTTCATTCCATTTTCTAGGAGCCTGTTTAAGGCCATACAAAGACTTAACTAACTTACAAACTTTATTATCATCTTTGGAATAATATCCTTCTGGTGGAACCATATACACATCTTCAGTTATGGTTCCATACAGAAAGGCATTATTGATATCCAATTGATACAAGTTCCAGTTGTTCTGAACTGCCAAACTAATGACAGTTCTTATAGTTACCATCTTTACAACCGGAGAGAAGGTTTCACCAAAGTCCAGACCTTCTCTCTGGCTGTACCCTTTGGCAACCAGTCTGGCCTTGTACCTTTCAACCTCTCCATTAGACTTATACTTAATCTTATAGACCCATTTACACCCTATTGGTTTTCTACCAGCAGGTAAATCAGACATAACCCAAGTATTATTCCTATGTAAAGCTTCCATCTCACTATTCATTGCCTCAATCCACTTAGGATCCTTGGCAGCTTCATAGTAGGATGAAGGCTCAACAGTTTTATTTAACATAGAAACAAAACTTTTATTTTCAAAGGACAAATTTGAATAATTAACTACTTTTTCAACTCCATATTTAACCTTTCCTTCTACCACATACTCATCATATCTTTTAGGAAAGCTAGAAACTCTACTAGATTTCCTAACACTACTTCCCTCAGGTGGAATGGTCTCTTCATTGGCCATATCCACATCATGGTCAGCCTCCTCAGGTTCAACTCTACCTGGGTTAGACTGCTGACCTAAGTCAAAGTCTTTGTCAGCCCTGGGATTGAATCCTGGTTGCTGACTAGTAGACTTGGCCTGAGTACCTTTGTTTCCCCCTTCATCATCGGGAAGTTTAGACCCCTCAGTCACTTTATTACTTTCAGTATTACTATCCTCAATACTATCAAAAAAGTTAACATGATTTAAGTTTTCAAAGACTATGTTAGGTTCAATGTTTTCAAGACTTTTTTAAATGGAAATATTTCTTCATAGAACCTAACATCTCTAGAATATTCAATCTGTTTTTTTTTTCTAAATTCCATAATTTGTAACCTTTTTTAACACTAGAATATCCTATTAACACACATTTTTCTGCACAACTAGACAACTTATCAGATTCATTTAATACAGTACTAAAGCATAGACAACCAAAAGCTTTTAAGTGACTGAGGATGGGGGGAACCCATATACAACTTGAAAAGGACTCTTTCCAGACAACACAGAGGAGGGAAGCCTGTTAATTAAATAAGTAGCAGTTAATACACATTCAGACCAAAATCTAAGTGGTAACCCACTCTGAAACAGTAACGCCCTAGCCATATTTAGGAGATGTCTATGTTTTCTTTCCACTATTCCATTCTGCTGTGGTGTATACACACATGTAGTTTGATGTATAATACCCTTTGTTTTACAAAACACATTCATTTGATTATTTGTAAACTCAGTGCCATTATCACTCCTAAACACTTTTACACACCTTTTAAACTGAGTTTTAAGAAGCTCATAAAACTCTGTTATACTTTCAAAAACTTCACCTTTATGTTTTAACATAAAACACCACACAGTTCTGGAATAGTCATCAACAATAGTTAAAAAATACTATATCCTTCCTTACTAGTTACCCTATAAGGACCCCATACATCTAGATGAACTATATCACCTAAGTCTTTAGTTTTATGGTCACTAAGAGGAAAGGGTAACCTAGTCTGTTTTGCCTTATGGCACACTTCACATGGTTTAACTTCTTTACTATTTATTCCAAGACTATCTCTTAAAATAGCTAGGACCTGATCAGAGGGGTGACCAAGCCTATTGTGCCACAACTCAGTGTCACATGTGCTATTAAAACAAACATTTGATGAACTTACACTTTCACCAACAAAGTATAGACCTTCACTTTGTCTACCAGTCACCAGGATTCTCTTGCACTTGGAATCCTGGATATAACAACTATGTTCATCAAATAACACAGACAGCTTACTATCCTTAGCAAGCTTATGAACAGACATAAGACTCACACAGTAGTCAGGAACATAAAACACATCATACAATACAACACCATTAGCAAGGTTGATATCACCTATTTTAGACACTTTAGCACTAGTCCCATTGGGATGTTTAACCTTTAAGTCATAGCTGGACACATCAACACAGTTATACATGTCCTTGTCCTCACTGGTCATGTGCTGGTTTGCACCAGAGTCTGATATCCAGCTTTGACTTATAAGGTTTTTTACTAAACTAGAACAATTTGAAGAATTTTTGAAAAGTTTTTCAAGTTTAGACAGACAAGACATACTAGAAAAACCATTTAGAACAACACTCTTACCTCCAACATTGGAGTGATGAGTATCATTCACATTCTTCTCACTTATCAAACTCAGCAGCTTAGACACTTGTTCTGCTGAAAAAGGTAAGGAAGAACTACTGGCAGCAGTTACAGGGGACACCCCCTGTCTGCTGTTAGTCATACAAGTACTATTAGACATATTACTCTTAACACTTTGTCCACCAGGTTTCTTTTTGAACCCTGGTGGATAACCAACCAGTTCATAGCACCTATCAACAGTGTGCCCCAACATGTTACAGTGGGTACACTTTAGGTTAGGATTAGGTCCTCTATTAGGTTTCTTTTTATTATCAAAAGCCTGATTAGTTTTAGAAACAAATGCAACAGTTTGTCCTTTGGAAGTCCCACTGGAACCCCTGTGAGACTCCTCTCTAGACACAACAGAAAAGGCAGCTTTAATACTAGGTAATGGTTCTCTGGTCAACAAGGTGGTCCTAACTGGTTGGTAAACATCATCAAGACCCATTAAGAACTGCATTAACTTTATGAGAGCACTGAAGTCATTGAAATCCTTAGATGCATTGCAAGTGCAAGTAGGCATTTGCAAATGGCATCTAATTGCTTCCACATAGTATTTAACTTGTGGTAGTATTCAGACACAGTGCTTCCATTTTGTTTAACACTATTTATCTTTTGATACAAGTTAAACACAACAGATCCATCAACCTTATCATAAGTTTCTTTTAGGTCATACCAAACTTCACTAGCAAGTTTTGAAAAAACTTGTCCTAAGTACAGTTCTTCACTAACAGAATTTAACAACCATGATAAGACCACTGAATTACACCTATCCCATTGTTTAGCAAGCACTTCATTATCATTAGGTTTAACACATGAACCATCTATAAAACCATACTTATTTTTAGTCTCTAAAGCAAGTTTCATAGAACTAGACCAAACAGAGTAATTATCAGTACCCTTTAGTTTGATACTGATAATAGTCAGGCCACTGGTATCACTAGGATGTAAGTAAAGAGGATCACTTATATCCAGTTTACTTATAAGTGTACCAGTCACATTTACTAGGTCAGTTGGAACAGGATCCTGAGGACCTTGAGGTCCTTGTGGTCCTTCTTGTCCAGACATAGTAAATCAACAAATAATACACAGAAAAAGAACAACACAATAATGAACCAAAAACAGGAAACCAACAAACAGAGAATGTAAACCCTAATAGGACGAAGCTGTGTCAGTGTTCAGATAGTGGGTTCATCACTCATAGGTGCCCACCCAGATCTTAACACAGGAGTCCCTTATTATCTATATATACTATATAATATGTAATACAAACAGTAATACCAAACAAGAAACAAACAGATCACAACAATAACAATCACACAAGACACCAATTAGTTGGCACAATTCCGGTCCTCCTAGCCGGGCCTTTGCCCTAGACACAACAATACAAAAGAAAACAACCAAAGAACAATCTCACAGTGAGGGGGAACCCAAGTTAGGGTTTCGCCAAACTCACAACCTATACCTTCACTTAGGGTATAGAGTTGTGAGTGCAATTGAAGCAAATAATATCCAATCCACTCCAATCACCACACAGATCCTTGCCAACAATTGTTGACTTCAGATATCCTGCAATACAAAGAGGGAAACCAGCAGAAACCAACTAATAGACAAAAACTGAACAGAAGACACACAAGACACAAATAACACAGCGGAAGACACCAGAACCAAAAAACAACGATGATAAGAGAGCCTATGGCTCTGATACCATGTAAAATTTTATAGATCTAACGATACAAACACAAAATAAGACTGAGCCAACACAAACTCAAGACAACAGAAACAAGAACACAAGGTTTAGGCGACAAAACGGTGACTGAAAATCTTATTAACCGAAACCAAGAAAACTCCCCCCAATACCCTGAATCTCTCAAAATAGAGAGACTCTAAAATAATAGCTGTAAATATCAACTGATTGTTTAGATCAGTTGATACTACAGATTTGTAAAGTACAAATCAGTACAAATACTTACAGACTAAAACGATGACACGATCAGATGATCAACACCAGGTTATCACAGATGATAACCACACACCCTGGTCACAAGCACCAGATACAGACTCTATTCTCTACAAAGAAGACTAAGACAAATACAGACTAATTATCACTAACAGAAACCCTAGAAATCAACTGTGTGAAGACGACGATACAGAGAGAGTTGTGTTGAATGACTGGAGAGAGAAACAATAATCTATTTATAGTAGGCCTCGAAGCTTCTTAGCTGGTCTCGAGAACACACCACAACCGTTGATCAATTCCTCATCCAACGATCACAATAAATCCCTGAAACAATATCTCAACAACCAACTTAACTCGGGTTTATACCCGGGTTACAATAACCCAAGTTATAACAACCTTACAACTGGGCTAACATAACCGGGCTGGTCTATAATAAATACCATAGCCCATTAACTGATCATAGGCTAAAGTTAGCCCAATAACACTAACAAGATTATAACATATGAATTATGAAATGAACATAATTTTAACATTTTATTATACAATATTATTACATTTACGCAAGGTGTGGTGAAGAAGGTTGATGGAAATAAGGATGGTTGCTGTGAAGAATGGCACATCCCTAACGTCTAGAGGAAGACGTTTAAGAAGCAAGACAAAGCAGGGGGCGGTAACCTTAAAACGGGCCGGGGACGAGCCTCACACCTCACAGTCTAACCCATTAGCTTTTAACTTTGTTACACTTCTAATATCTTTTTAAAACTTTGTAGAAAGTCATTTTGATCCTCTTAGGTCTTATGTACCTATTTGGCTATTTTATACACTTACCGGTATAAATAAGGTTGATTATTTGATAACAATCGTAAATAATGATGATTTTAGAATAAACATCATAATATGTTTAAACTCATGAAGAAAGGTTATTTAGTGACACACTAGATTCATTTTATTAATATTTTAACAATCAAAACAGTCGCAAGAGATTATAAAGACATTGTTTTCAATCATTTTGATTAAAATAAGAGAGAGAAATTCTTGTCTAAGTAGATATTTGATTACATACAAACTGATGAATTTTTGTGTAAATTATTATTAATTAAAACTTTAAAATGAAGTATAAGGTTGATATAAGACTGTTCGTTGTGGCTAGAGGTGAATTATGACTCTATCCTCTAATATTGTGCCATGTAGGTGTCGATGTGGTACTGGCTCACGACCGCGGGCTGGTAGCTTGATCCCGTTGTGGCTAAAAGTGAGCGGGGTCATTTTTTTGCCAAATTAATAAATATAAAACATAAATCAATATTTTACATATGACATTTTTTAAAACACTACGTTAAAAAAAACCATCTTAAAAAAATATAAAATAAATAATAAAACCATATCTTCTTCTTCACGAGATCTCTTTGTCTTCTTCTTTCTTCCTCTTCCTCTATAACTCTTCTTTCACCACAATCTTCTTCTTCCTTTCTTCTCTCATCTATAACTCATCTTCATCATCTTCCAACACAAAAAATACAGCAAAAATAAAAAAAAAATAGAATAAACCTGATTTCTCCTCGCTAGCCCACGCGATCCGGCTAACGTCTGCTCGCTCGCGCAGTCGTTGACGGGTAGGTGTTGTGGTTCCAGCGATCCACGTGGCTCGGAAACTCGTTCGTGCAGGCTCGGTCGCGCACCACAACGGACAGTCTAAGTTGGTTGACATTAAAATAATACCGAAAACACACGCTAATTTTAACGTGGGAGGTGTGTTTTCCATTTATCATCAAATAACTAAAATGTCGTTAACAAAATTACACTTTTGTTTTAAAATTTGTAAAATTTTGTATTTAAGGTTAGAATGAAAAACTTGTAAAAAATTGTAATTAAGGGTAATTTTACCTTTTAATATAATGACCACACAATTAATACGGCTTTGTAAAAAAAATGTTCAATATAGAGTGAAAAACTTGATAAATTATTTGAGAAACGGGTACGTTAGTAATATGAAACATTTATACATTTTGTTTTTTTTTTCTTCAAAAAACTTAGGTTTTTAAGCGCATCACAACTGTCTCATGATAACTTTAGTAAGTCCATATAACTAAAACATGTTTATTAAATATGTAACTAAAAAAACTTGTAATTTTATAAGATAAATTATAGTATTAAGCAAAATAGGTACCTTTTTTAGAAAAAGTATTAGCACGATGGATGGAATGAAGTGCAAGTGAACAAACTTGCTCATGCTTTAATCAATGAGCAATCTTATTGGGCCATTACATTGCACCATTTGGTGGATTCCTAATTTTCTACATACTTAATTTATTATAATAATTTTTACATGTAACATAATACAAGTGTTTGGTTAGGTGATTGTAATTTGTAATCGAATCTTAGTTCTCCATTTTCTTTGTTGGGCCATTAAAAATTGTTGTAATAGATGGATCATCAATACACAATTGACGATATATATTTATTGGTGAAGTTGTTTATTAATCACAGCGTAATATGTTTAGTCGAAGAACCCTCGGATGTTTGCACTAAACTAAGTACTAACAATAAAAACAAGCATTTGAAAACTTCATACACTTCTATGACTAATGACCTAAGTATACCGCCAATGAGATAGTGATGGAAAGACTTGGTGTTCATTGTGACCCGGTTCGATTCCCACTAACCTCATTATTTTCTACGGCATTCGGGCAATGATGGTGACAAACGCACCGAGGAGCGTTCGATCCTCAGCCGCACCCCGGTTTTCACACGGCTGTTACTCCAACGAGGAAACTCGTGTGGAGGCACTACGGTTCCGGGGGAACGCCTTAACTAAGTCTGTTGATACGTGTTTTTTTATATCAATCGATGTACTAGTAAGTTAAAAAAACTTCAAAATTTTAACGAGCCAGTTGGGCAGAAAGAACCACAACCCAAAATGTATATAAATGGACATATAACCTCTTATTTTATTTTTTATTGAAAGAACAGTATTAAGATCTAATTTCTCTCATCATAACTGTTTATAATCATACAAAAAAATTCATTTATTGTAATTGGAAGGAACTAGAAAAAAAAAATGCATTATTCTTCTTATTCTTGTTTCAACTTAATCAATTTTCTTTGCTTCGGTTTTAGTTAATTAATCATCATATCCCCAAAAGACCAGTTTTTAATTAAGTTTAGTATAAATAATCAAACGAATCATATAACGCTGACCATATGCTCTTTGTGGTTACAATATCTGACCTGACCTAACCTAACTACATAGGTTAATTAGGCTTTTGCATATTCTACAACTACTTTCTTGATTTTTAGAAAAAGGTACGTTTTAATTTATTCCATTTATATCTATAAATATCTCAATGCATTTAAGTACAAGTTAAAAGTTTGAATGCCTCTAGCCTATAAATATCTGACAACTGGCCTGTTAGGACCCACAACCTTCTAAATTTGTATTGTATAAATTCATGCACTATTTTCATTTTCCCGACCATCACCATCTAACAACTCCAATCCTCAAACTAAAAAAAAAAAATGATGATTAACATCTTCTTCTTCATCTGTTTCATCATCCCCTTTATTCGAATCAAGTCCGATTTACTCAAATATTTAAAAAATTCCATCAACATTTTCCGGTACAACCATCACGAAAATAACGAATGTGTGTTGGATCTTCCAGCTATTCGATTCGAAGATCTACAGAATCATCGTCCAAGATCTATCGACCGCATGTGTTTCATATGTTCCAAAGATTACGATAAGGATGACGTGCTTTGCCAGCTCAGTCGATGTGGTGACATCTTTCACTCCAACTGTGTTGGAAAATTGATTAACCAGAAACAAACTTCTTGTCCATTTTGCCTAGCTCCATTCTTCTCTGGCCTTTCGATTGTGCCCTGTGAATGAGGTTTCCGAAAGCGATATTGTATGGCTTGTTGATTATTAGTAGAATTAGTGAGTGTGTGAGTTAGCAGTTCTATAAAAGATTATCTGTATTCTAATGTTTGTGGTGAATCAGTGTTATCTTTTTTTGTATGTTTTACATAAAAATCAAGTATCGGATACTGAATAATGCACAAAATGAGGGGAAAATCGACCACCCTTTATTTACCAAAATAATAAACACTTTTAACGGCTAAATTCTAGGAAGATCAAGGAAAATGATGAGTGTATTGAACAACACTTATCTAAAAAGGCTAAACTGTAGCCGTCAGTGGCGAAGGTTGGTTCTCGAATCGGAGGGGGGCGGACTCAATTTTTTTCGATCAGTAGTGGCCGGAAGATCAAATAGGCGGGGGCTGGACTCAACCCGAACTCAATTTACCTACGAAAATCGCAAATTTCTACTACTGCGCCAAAAACAGGGGGGCCAGGGCACCCGCTGGCCCTCACAATCCTTCGTCCCTGGTAGTCGTGTACCTATCTTTTCCAATAAAAATTGTACAAGTGTCCCAAAAAACCGAAACGGCTAAGATTTTAATGTTTCTGGCAAAATGGCAAAATAAACCGGTTAAGATGTAGCCGTTATCTTTAATGTTGTTCCTGACACACTGACAACACCTAAAACGGCTATAATTGGCAAATTCTTAGTCGTTACTTTTTAAATGGCTTAGACATTTAGTTGCTATCTTAAAAACGGCTTGGCTTTTAAAGTTGTTAAAGCTCCAAGTCCCCAACGTTTCTTAAACCTTAGCCATGTTTAAACCCTAAAAGTTGTTTAGCCGTTTCATATATTAGCCTCTTCATATATTAGCCTCTAAAGCTTAGCCTTTACTATAAAATTCCAAATCTGTTTCATATAAAATCTATTTAACCTCTAGATTTTGCAAAATCAATTATGGGTGAAATGAAGGAAATGACCCGAGTTTAGGAAATAGAGAAATAGGCTAGAACTTATAATCCGGCTACAAAAGTTAAGGTGAGACAATAAACTGATTAAGTTGGAGACATCTAAAGCGTCCTACATATTAACCGGTTAGGTTTTGATGACACCTATAGGTTGTTAATTGGTTGGATATGATGGCTAGTGACTAGCCAAGAGCACACATGTAACAACATGTTTGTCTTGATTTCTGGGAACTCCCTAAACTTTAGCCACCAAAATAAATAAATGGTGGTCAACGTTTATTTGGGTGATTTTCCTTAAAATTATTGCGTATTATCCGGGTTATTTGATCTAGTAACCAACATTGTAACACGCTAAAACCTAGCCACGTATATAAATAAATGGCGGTCAACGTTTATTTTGGTGATTTTCCTTAAAATTATTGCGTATTATCCGGGTTATTTGATCTAGTAACCAACATTGTAACACGCTAAAACCTAGCCACGTATATAAATAAATGGTGGTCAACGTTTATTTGGGTGATTTTCCTTAAAATTATTGCGTATTATCCGGGTTATTTGATCTAGTAACCAAAGTAACACGCTAAAACCTAGCCACATATATAAATAAATGGTGGTCAACGTTTATTTTGGGTGATTTTCCTTGAATTATTGCGTATTATCCGGGTTATTTGATCCAGTAACCAACATTGCAAAGTGACTAAACTCTATTTATTGTCACATAAAATTTGGAAACGTATAAAATAATATCCCTTCCTGTGATATAAAACTCTATTTTAGTCGCATGTCGCAGAGAAAAATAGTGAGTTGTCCCTGTTACAAAATAATATCTCTTCCTGTGGTATAGAAATCTTTAAAATTCTTAGCAACTTTCAATCGTCTAAATGGGTCACATTTCACTCTAGCACGTGATATTTGGTCCCTCTAAAATTAATATCTAATAAATACATAGTGAAAATATCTTCCCAAAAAAAACATAGTGAAATGAATAAAAACAAATGTGGTTGTTAGGGGTCGTTCCTAACCAAATACTATCTTATATATTATAACTAGATTATATGTCGGAAGCTTTCCGGGATAGAATCTAATATGAAGTTATAAAATATGTGTTACTAGATTGTATCCTGGAAGCTTTACGGGATAGATAAATCTAATGTAATGTGATAAAATATGCGTTATGATGTAACATAGAAATTAAGAGTGAATTACTATTTGCGTCCCTGTGTTATAGTGGTATTAACTATTTGAATCCAAAGTTCAAAACTTTAACTACTTGCATCCCTGAATGGAAATTAACTAACCTATTGAGTCCAAATTTGTAACTCCGTTAACTAAACTTGTTAAATCTATATGAAATGACAAAAGTGCCCCCATTAATAAAATATAATTTCACCTACACACATAAATGTAATCTGTATATCTATCTCCCTCTCTATCTCTCTTTGTATCTTCAAATCTGATCTCTCCCCCTCTTCCTCATCTAAACCTTCCGAGTCTTCCCAAATCCCAAAACAACCACACTGCAGCAGCACCACCATAATCATACAACACCACTACCAGCACTATCATCTTTCTTTTCTTTCATTTAGTGCGCACACACATACCCCCTTTCTGTCACATGCACATACACCAACACAAATACTCACATACCCGTTTTTATCTCTACCATTCTTCATCTATAAGTTACACACACCAACACACACATAATACAAATACCAGGAGATTAGAGAAGGGGGGGGAGAAAAAAGATAGAGATAATGATCGAAGAAGGAAGAGACCGATTGTGGCCTCTTGCCGGACAACCTGTTCTGATGAAGGTGTAATGACGACAATGGTTAATGGTGGTTTGAGGTTAGGTGTCGGTGATAGTGATGGATGTCAAGGTTAATTGGTAACCGATTGTGTACAGGGGTTGTCAACCACGGTCAGCAATGGTTATAGGTGGTAGAGGGTTTCAATTAAACTTGAGGGGTTTGAGTGACAACCGGTTAAGTTGCAAATGGGTCAAGGGGTCGGGTCAACGAAATAGTCAACAGGTGCCCTTTGTTGGTTATGGTGGTCACTGGTGCCCTTTGTTGGAGACGGTGATGATGGTGGGATTATTAAGAGGGGTTTATGTGTTGGGTTAGGTGGGATTAGGGTTTTCAGTGGTGGTGGTGGTTGTGAAGTGCGGTGGCGGCGGTGGTGCAGTGTGGTGGCTGTGGTGGTGCATTAGGGTTGAAGGCAGGGAGGGAGACTTGTTTGGGGGGGGGGTTGCTTACTCTCTCTCTCACTCTCTCTTTGTGTGTGTGTCTATATATATATATATATATATATATATATATATATATAGGGTAGGGATCCTAAGAGAACCAACCCCTATTTGAGAACTGAGAGAACCATTCTGGGCCACACATTTCATTTTTTTTTTTTGCTTTAATCGCACATTTTTATGCAAGGAAAATTTTTTTTTTTTATTTTTTTTGAATTTTTTTTTCATTTATACATATGTGTATATGTCAATTATACATATGTGTATATAGCAATTATACATATGTGTATATAGCATTTTTCAGCTATACATATGTGTATATTTCAGTTATACATATGTGTATATTACATTATACATATGTGTATAATGCAATTATACACATGTGTATACTGAAAAAAAAAATACAAAAAAAATAAAAAAAAAAATTTCTTACATATAAAGCAGCGATTTTTGCAAAAAAAAAAAAAAATAAATAAAAATTTGCCTTAGAGAAATGTGTGGCCCAGAATGGTTCTCTCAGTTCTCAATTTGGGGAAAGGTTCTCATTTGAACCAAATCCTATATATATATATATATATATATATATATATATATATATATATATATATTAAAGACACATGATATATAATATATAAAAAATAAATTGTAAATACCTTGTGCATATATATGCTTGTACATTTGGTGTAAATGACATAAATGCCCTTCAACTTAACAGACCTTTCTAACGACGTTAGTAATATGGACTCAATATGTTAATTAATTTCCTACCAAGGACTCAAGTGGTTAAAGTTTTGAACTTTAGATTCAAGTAGTTAAAACCACTATAACACAGGGACGCAAAAAGTAATTCACTCAGAAATTAATATACAATTTTACAACATTGTAAAATTTTGTGTTTAAAGTTAGAATGAAAAACTTGTAAAAAAGTGTAACTAAGGGTAATTTTACCTTTTGAATCTTTGATGTACACAACTTAATGACCACACAATTAATACAGCTTTGTAAAAAATGTTCAATATCGAGTGAAAAACTTGATAAATTATTTGAGAAACGGGTACATTAGGGCACAAGGGGTGCTTGTAGGAACAAAGTTTTCTTTTACTGATTTTAACCAATCCTGTTTTGTCACATCACTTATTTACTTCACTAAAACACATTTTTGTAGGCAACACTCCACTGATTCTTTTATTTATTTTCATTTAAATACCCAAACTTTTTTTTTACATTTTTACACGGTTCTAACAATTAATTTTACTATTTCAACCGTCCCACCAAACGGTCAACCAAATTTAATTGTTTATCTTGGAAACCGTCGAGTTAAATGAATTTTGCTCACCTAAACGGTCAGTTAATTAATTATACTATTCCAACCGTGCCACCATCGTTGTATATAAAGTGATCAAACGGTGGGGTTAAAAGTCATAATTTACCACGGTTTAAAAAACCAAACACACCAAAAATGAACCCGTGGACCGACGAGGAAGAGATGGCCCTTGTGGTTAGTCACAAGGATGCGTCGAACGACCCGGAGATTCAACAACTCCCTCAGGAGGAAGGGTCCAACTACCCCCCGGAGGGGTTTTGGGATCGGGTTTATAGCGACTTCATCGAGCAAGTTGGCGGCAACACCATCAAGACCGTCCAAGACCTCTAGCTCAAGTGGGCCGACCTCAACATCAAGTGTGAGAAGTGGACCACCCTATACGAGCAAACGGTGAGGGAGGATCCGGAGCTTGATGAGGAGTTGGCTATCGGCTTCACTAACTATGAGTATGAGGCGCGATACGACAACGATTTTGACCATGTCGAAGCATGGCGATTGTTGCGCCAACTTTAAGTTTTTTATATATGTTTTAATGTATTTTTATTTTATGTTTAATATTATTTATGTTTAATTTTTATGTTTTAATGAAATGTTTTTTATTTATGTTTTATTTCTTTAAACGGTAAACATAAAAAAACGGTTAAAATAAAAAAAAACACTAAAACATACGGGGGGTAAAATGAAAACTTGGCATTTATAAAAAAACACAAAACATCGGTACCAGCACGGTAAACAGCACCAGCAAAACGGTCCATGGGACCACTACCAGCGTGTATGGCGGCGGTGATACCGTGCTGGTAGTTGGTACCCGTGGACAATTCGGGTGGCGCCCCGTCCCCCTTAGTAATATGAACATTTATGCATTTTGTTTTTTAAAAAAAAAACATAGTCTTTTAGAGCATTCTCATCCCCTCCACCAAATCCGATCCATCAAATTACACTAAAAATCACTACTTCACCCCTAAATCTCCTCTCTCATAATTAAAATAATAACACTTTTATCGTTATATTTTCTCTCTCCTCACTCACAACTACTTACAAAAATATTAAAATATATATAGGGGTGAACAATAGCTTTTCATATTTAGGGTGGAACAGTGCTTCCACCAATATTTTCTCTCTCCTTCACTCACAACCACTTACACTCATCCTATATAATTTGGTGGACACACTCACATACATTTGGTGGACCGAATGTGAATGCTCTTAAGCGCATCACAAATGTTAAATGTTAAATCCTAATAACCTGATCAATCCATATAAAACCGTCTCATGATAACTTTAGTAAGTCCATGTAACTAAAACATGTTTATTAAAGAGAAAGTATAGGATACAAAGTGTCCTTAACATAAAAAGTGTAGGAAATCATCACAGCTTGACACGTGTAAACCCTAGTTAACTTTACCTAACTCAATCCTGGTTGAATAAAATGTATGATAGACTTTGCCCTAATTGCTCCTCATCGCCTACGTTACTTGATACCTCCACATTAACAACAGAGGAACTCGATGTACCACCAGAGTGCTCCAATAGACCACCTCTGCTACATACCTCAAAAACCTGCTTACTGCTATTATCCTCTATATAATCCAACACTTAATAATTTAAATCGCTATCATCAACACTCAGATTAAGGTGTAACATCACTTCAACAACTTCTCCACAATATTCAGCTTCAATACAACTGTTCAAATCTGTATGTTCACTGTTTACATACTAGTGTGGAGCGGAGTTGAAAATACGCAACTAAAAGACAAAATGGTTAAGACAATCAGGTGGTCAATGAAATGAGGATGTCATGGGAGGTCGTAGTACAACCTACATGTCATTTATATTTATGTAAACAACCTCGTAAATAACTTTTATTCAAAGATATTATTGACATATAAGGATATCTTGATCATAATCAAATTTCATGATAATATTTATTTAAATCTAGTGTGGATAGACAAGAGAGGGAATTTTGTTATCATAATCATATAAAAGATATCTTCAAATTCTTGAACTTTATAAATTTTTCAAAAGCTTTATTTTTTTTACAAAATATCTAAGATTTCTACAACTTATGTTCATATGATAAAAAGAACTAAGATTTACATGGTAATAAACATATTATAGTTGTCACTGAAGTTTTCTCTTTACAATAGACATTAAATAACCAAGTCCTAAGGCTTGGTCTTAGCAAATCAAGTAGTTGAAAATTATACAACTTATTTTCATATGATAAAAAGAACTAAGATTTACATGGTAATAAACATATTATAGTTGCCACTGAAGTTTTCTCTCTACATTAGACAACCAAGAACATTAGACACTCCACTGTTCCATGACATTTACAAGTAAAAACAAAAGTTAGAAATTGTACCTTACTTTAACATCAAACAAAATTACTTCTTTTAGACCCAAATGAAATGAGAGGCAACTCTGGCTTTGGAAACACCATGGGATAGCGAATGATGAAACTGAGAGGAATCAAACTACAATCTATAATAGGTTTTTCCTCCCCTTGCTTGATATCACAATTTATAGGTTAAAAGAAACTGACTATTTAAGGCTAATTATGTATTGGTACATGAAAGGTTGTATTATTTATTTATTTTGGCTTTTGGTTTTATGAATTCAAGAGGTTTTAACCACATAATTATGAAGTCTATAACTCATATACGTTTAATTTCATTTTGATATTTACTTCCTCATCTTTTTAAATTTGTTAGGATTACATTTACAAATTTCAATGAAAATTATATATACAATCTCTTATTGCCTCGATGTACCCTGCGGGTGGTCAAACCGTCCACTAGGCAGGAACGGAGGTCTGGGAATAGGAAATCAATGCAGTGTTGCAGCATCCTGCAATCGCTTTCTTTGTGGAAAGACGGTTCTGGGTTTGCAGATCTTGTTCCTTCTCTCTTCGATTCCGCAGGAGGTGTTTCTTTCATCAAGGAGGAAGCAGTGGGGAGTGAGGCTACTGAACAGAGCCCCAATGTCAAACAGTGCCTCCGGAAAGTACGGGATGGTCATTTCACAGCTGCTGTCAAGGTGTTGTGCTCTAGTGGGGTTGCTCCTTTTGGGGATTCTACCATGAAAGCCCTCATTGATAAACATCCAGTGTTGCCTCCCCGTCCTTGCCCTCTAACTCCGACATCATGCCCGCGCTTGTGGTGGATGAGGATTGTGTGCTACGATGCATCCGTTCTTTCCCTAAAGGGACTTCCTGCGGGAGGGACGGTTTGAGGGCCCAGCATCTATTGGACGCCCTTAGCGGAGAGGGGTCTGTGGCTTCCACGGGTTTGCTCTCAGCTATTACTGAAGTCGTCAACTTATGGCTGGGGGGGTTGTGTCCCAGAGTGCTTGCTGAATTTATTGCTTCGGCCCCCTTACCCCTCTTTTGAAACCTGATAACGGGATCCGACCCATTGCAATAGGGGCCATTTGGCGCAGACTGGTATCTAAAGTGGCAATGAGGAAGGTTGGTAAGGAAATGGCTAAGTATTTGGGGGACTTCCAATTTGGGGTGGGGACTCCTAATGGGGCAGAGGCGGTGCTCCACAGTGCTAACAGGTTCCTTAACTCCTTCCATGAAGACGGTTCTTTAGCTATGCTCACTGTGGATTTTTCAAACGCGTTCAACATGATAGACCGCACTGCCCTTCTCCGAGAAGTTCTTCAGCATTGCCCGTCTATCTATTTGTGGGTCCAGTTCTTATATGCCCAGCCAGCTAGGTTGTATGTTGGTAATGATTGTATCGGGGCCAGTACGGGGGTTCAGCAAGGGGACCCTTTAGGTCCCCTCCTTTTCGCCTTGGCATTACACCCTATGGTTCTCCGGGTGCAAGAAAATTGTAACCTCCCATTTCATGCGTGGTACCTTGATGATGGGACAATTATAGGTGATGCCATCGATGTTGCGAATGCCTTAGACATCATCCAAAAGGAGGGACCATCCTTGGGGCTTCAACTGAATATTAAGAAAACTGAGGTGTTTTGTCCGTCCTGTAATGGGGTGAAACGTAGGGACGGGCTTTTTCCCAGTGGGATTGGCAGACCGGAAAAAGGGGTGAAGCTCCTTGGAGGGGCTGTTAGTCGGGACTCTTACTTTATACGGGAATTGGCAGAGCGGAGAGCCTCGCGTGCGGTTGATCTTATGAAACTTTTGCCCTGCCTTAGGGATCCCCAGAGTGAACTCCTATTGCTCAGATCCTGTATGGGGGTCGCTAAGTTGCTTTTTGGTTTGCGGACCTGCCAACCCACCATGATGGATGAAGCGGTATCATGTTTTGACAAAGGTCTGCGGGAAGCCATTGAAGACATAGTGGTATGTGGGGGTCCGTTCTTTGGTGACCTACAGTGGCGACTAGCATCCTTGCCGATGCGTTTGGGAGGATTAGGGCTCCTCTCAGCAAAGGATGTTGGGGTGTATGCTTTTGTGGCATCGCGTGCTCAGTCTTGGAATCTCCAAGACCACATCTTAAGGAATAGTGGGGTTGTCGACATGGACTTGGACTACGTGCAGGCCCTCGAAAGGATAAATGACTTTCTCCCAGGTTTTGATATTGGCGGTTTTTCTAACAAGGACACCGCCCCCCCAAAGCCTCAGAAAACTTTGGCGAATGCCCTCTTTGGCAAAATCGCACAGAGCCTGGGTGAAACTTTTGATCTGTCCCCCCGCAAAAAGGCAGTTATTGAATGCTTGCAAAGTCCCCATGCCCAAGATTTCCTGAATGTTATCCCAATCGAAGGTTTGGGCCAAACCATGTCTAGGGTTGAATACAGGGCAATTCTTAAATATCGTTTGATGATCCCCATGTACCATGAAGATGAAGTCTGTCCGATTTGCCGTAAGGCATGCTTGGACAAATACGGGGAACACGCGGTTCATTGTAAGGAGTTGCCTGGTTTCAAATATAGGCATGACTGGGTCCGGGACGTTCTTTGGGACATTTTAAGAAGGGCTGGGATCTCAGCCAAGAGGGAGGCTCCTGTGAATTTCCTCTCGGACCCCGCTGACGGGAGATCCACCCTACGTCCAGCAGACCTGCTTGTCTTTGGGTGGGCGGGGGGAAACATGCTTGCGTCGACCTAACAGGTGTATCTCCTCTGGTTGGTTTGAGGGATAGTGGTTTTTTAGCAGGGCAAGCTGTACGGAAAGCATAGGCGAAGAAAGTTGAGAAGCATGCTAAAGCCTGCGAGGAGAACCAACACGTTTTTGTTCCCCTGGCATTTGATACCTTTGGCTCTTTGGCGCCGGAAGCCATCCGTTTCCTGACTAGAGTCCAACGGGTTATTCTTAGCAGTGTCTCGACTCCGGGGGGACATGGGTTCGTTTTTAGTAGGTTAGGGTTTGCCATTCAGAAAGGGGTGGCGGCGCAGCTTGTTGCCCGCCTGCCCACTATCTTGATGTAATGAGTCACGATTATGTGTTTATGAATGAAAAAATATTTTAATTTAACTCATAAAAAAAAAAAAATTCATATTTTTTACACATACAAATTTATGAGAAGAACTTAAACATTCAAGATTATGTTATATCAATTTAGAAATTGTTGAGTGTTTATTATCATTACTATTGAGTGTTTATTATCATTATTAATCTCACTTATAACCCTAACCGACTTTGTTATTATGCAACAATTAGCTTTATGGATTGTATGGTTTTTTCGTTGTGGTTCGCGTCATACTACAGTAGTACAATCGGTAGGGATCAGTAATTTATTATCATTATTTATTATTATTATTATTATATAACAATTAAATTATTTGGTAGAAAGCTTAAGGACTTTCTTCAAATTTAATACATGCATTATTCATTTAAATTTATTTCATGAATAATTTAATATTTATGTAAAAATACTATTTTGCCCCTTACTAACTTCATTAAGTTGTTATACCATAAGCATTATATGTTGTAATTACTTAAATTTGGTTGGAATCCTTGCTAGATTCTTTATAATATAGTATAGATATATAACAAAACCGAACAATCAGAACACAATCAACACAGTTTCTCCTGTGCGTTTCAATTTATCAAACGTGCGTCTCAATCTGCAATATATTTAATCAAACGTGTGTTTCAATTTTTCTCAAACGTGCATCTGAAATAAATTTAATAATCAAACGTGCGTCTGAAATCAACTTTCTTAATCAACCTAAAGATTTGAGTATTCTATAAAAAGTCAATTATTTGAAAATAAATTCAGCTTTTATACTTACATTTTACTAAGGATGACGGTGTAACCCCTAATTGGAATGAGATTTTAGTTGACACTGCTGTTCTTGATCAAACTCTAAAGATATCACTAAAGTTTTTATACAAATTATCTTTTCTAAATTAAAATAAATTAAATGGAAATGAGAATTTGAGCAATCATGAGCAAGAATCTTTGTAATTTTGTAAGTGATTGCATAGATTCTGTGTAGGCCTTTATGAAGGCAGTTAACAAGCTCGGTGGAAGTGAAAGTATGTATATTTATTTTAAACGAAACATAAACGCACATTAGACTAAACATAGACGAACTTCATGAAGCCTTTGTTTTCATTGACTAAAAATAAACGCACGTTAACAAAAATCCATTAAATATCAAACTTGCTATAAACGCACCTTATATCTAAGTCAATAATAAAGGTGCGTTTAAAACTTTAAATATACATTATTGCGTGCGTTTAAATATATGAATGTGCGTTTGTTTTTGTTTGTTCCACTTTAAAACTTTAAACGCACGTTACCTATTAACATAGATATAACGTGCGTTCAAAAACCCCTGTTATCAGATACGTCGTCTTCTTGGTCAACAACTTTTTTTAACCCATTTTTTATGTTTAATTCTTCTTCTTGAATCAAAACCGAAAGTTTCTGACAAATAATACGGGCGTTTTATTCATAATACTTATGATTTCGAATGATTTATCATCCCATTTATAATACTCTGTTTTCTTTTTTTTTTTTTAATTTCAAATAGTGATCTTATGTTTTGGTTCAATGTAATCGACTTTTTTTTGTTATTTTAATTGTGTAATCATTCAGAATGTTTTAATCGATTTCAAAAGTTGAAAAAATAGGTTTCGATTGATTCTCCTCTTACGATTTGAAAAATATTTAAACGTTTTTTTTCCTAATTTACCGTTGGTTAGATTAATCCAAATATGATTAGGGTTGTGAATTACCATCATGCCACGATCCTAATCTAATGGCTGAGAATGCTTCTTACACTTTGTATGTTAAGGTTCTTTGTACGTTATCTCTTCCCTTTATTAAATATGTAATTAAAAAAAACTTGTAATTTGATACGACCCAACCGCAAATGACGCGGGACTCAACCCGGTTAATGGCTTAGCCGATGAGATGAAAGAAATAGCCAACACTTTAATTGTTTTCATGTTTACATTCATTTACTTTGTTTATTATCTTTCCCATGTTGCATGCATTAGGAAAGTGGGCTTAACCCACCTGCACGTTTACTTCTTCTACTTAAATTTAGGACCCATGTTTAGCATTTTTTTTGTTATATATTGTAAGTGTTTTGCATAGTAAAGGAATAGAGAAGAAAAATATTTGCAAAGCCTTGTGCTTAATCTCTATACTTGTCTTGAGTTATTGGAAGTTTTGTAGGTTTTTCTTTGTAAAACTTATCATAATTTTATAAGATAAATAATAGCATTAAGCAAAACAGGTACCTTTTTTTACAAAAAGTATAAGCACGAAGGATGGAATGAAGTGCAAGTGAACAAACTTGCTCATGCTTTAAGCAATGGTTAATCCGTTAGTTTGGTGATTGCACATAAAACAGCCAACAGGTATCCAATCTTATTGGACCATTTGGTGGATTCCTAAGTTTCTACACACTTAAATTATAAGTAGAATTAATTTGTACATGTAAAATAATACAACTGTTTGGTTAGGTGATTGTAATCGAATCTTAGTTCTCCGTTTTCTTTATTGGGCCTAGACAGAAAGAACCACAACCCAAAATGTATTTAAATAAATGGACATATAACCTCTTACTTTATTTTGTTTTTTATTGAAAGAACAATACTATGATCTAATCTCTCTCATCAAAACTGTCTATAATCATACAAAAAATTTCATTTATTGTAATTGGAGGGAACTAGGAACCAAACTTATACCCAATCTGACCCGTCAATATTGCCAGATATACCATTAACGCTACCTAACCCGTCCATTTTGCCACAGATACCACTAATGATACCTAACTCATCAATTTTGCTACAGATACCACTAATGATACCTAACCCGTCCATTTTGCCACAGATACCACTAATGATACCTAACTCGTCAATTTTGCTACAGATACCACTAATGATACCTAACCCGTCCATTTTGCCATGTATACCACTAATGATACCTAACTCGTCAATTTTGCTACAGATATCACTAACGATACCTGACCCGTCCATTTTGCCATGTATACCACTAATGCTATCTGACTTATGACTTTTCCATTTTAACACATACCATTGATGCTTATAGTTTTTTTATGAACTTGCTTTTCCTTTGATTGTTTACATTAAAAGCAAGATGAGGGAGTTTTAAAGCAAAAGCAAAACCAATAAAGGATACATACAAAAGTTTGATACATACAAAAGGGGACTAAAGTAGAAGAACACAACAAATACAGAAACTCAAAAGTTTGATACTAAACAAGAAAGTTTAGGTGCAAAAGGCAATATGAAGAACTTATCAACAACGGGAAGTGGTGTACCGGTTGATGAACACGATGAGGATGCGATTTCAAAAATGGCTTTCGCTTCGTTTCAGGCCAGAGAAGAAGAGATTGAGAAGAAAAAGATGATGGTCAAGGAGAAGGTTGAGTTGAAGCTAGGCCGAGCAGAAGAAGAAACCCGACGTCTGGCTCAAGTTTGGGAAGTAAGCCCACCAAAACTAAGTACCAAACATACTTCGGGTTTTAGAACACAACACTAGTGCATTGATCATGTTTATTCTTAAACGGGTTAGGTAAAATGTTAGCTAAAAGGGAAACGGGTCATATAGGATGGAAGTCACTAAAAAACTACTTTAACGAATACAAACGCCTAAATCCTTTTTATTTAAAGATTCGTATTACTATTACCAATATTTTTTAAAAGATGATGGCGTATTTGAGGGTCAACTCAACCCGGTCCAGTTTGACTCTCACTAACAAATGAACATGTTTATCATGCCACCGCTACGACAAACTATAATGTACTTGATATTATCGCATATACGATGATCAACATGCAATGTAAAACTAAGTGAAGACAGTTTCAAAAAGTTGATCATTAATTATCAAATTACAAATATGAAACAGAAAGCATTTAAAGATTTATTCAAAGATTTTTTGTTCTATTTGTGCAAAAACATATTTCAGGAGCTTGAAGTTTTGACAGACCCGATGAGGAAAGAAATAGCAGCGGTTAGAAAAAAGATAGATGTGGCTAACCGAGAGGTGAGATCGCTGGGACAAAGCTGTCAGAAGAAGGTACAATCCTCTGCCCGCACGCCTACCTTAGTATTATCTGTAATAAAATATAAAAAGAAAAAAACATGAAAACAGGAGAAAGAGTATAAAGAAACATTGGAAGCTTTCAACCAAAAGAACAACGAGAAGAATCAACTAACCGCCACTTTATTGGAGGTAAATCCAAGTCAACTTAAGTCATAACTATGGCGAGATGGGTCGGTTTGATAACAGGTCATTCATTTCAGTATAGGTCAAAATAGGCTGAGATGTTTTTTTCCTAACTTTTTTTTTACTTTTTATAAACAAATAGTGCGATAAATTGTCAACACAAACGCTATTTCTAATATGGTTAGTACCATTAGAAACCAACATACTTTCTTATATTGAATGAAAATTCGCTCATCCGAATTTATACCTATTAGTCTCTAAACTCGTCAAATAATACAAACCTGTTAAATTAATGGTAATAGTGGGTAACATGCAGTCTCAGAACATTCATAAACGCCATGTAGGCAGACGTGGATACCATGACTCTTTGGCTGACATGGAAAATATTTGTTTCAAACTGATTTCACAATCGCTATCATTCTTTATATTTTTTCCAGTTGGTTAAAGAAAGTGAGGATGCAAGGATGAAAAAACTAGAAGAACTCAGCAAGAATATAGATCCTTCAGGCTGATTCGTGATTATATAACAATTGCACGTGATCTGGATTGATATACTTCATTTATCTTGTTTAATAAATAATAAGTGAAATATGTAAAGCCTTATGTGTTTCGTGTTGATGTATTTCTTGTTCGTCTCCTAATTGATTCACTTATAGACTTATAGTTTGAAATATAAAATTCTTTTATATATTAATTGCATACCTTGTGTAATTCATTTTAGTTCGCGAGATTCAATTACAAATGCCACTATTCCAATGGAAGCCGTTTGTACTCTGTCAACAGACTGGGGATATCACTCATGCGTAGCTGAAAAAATTAAGAACAGGATGAATATTGCAAAACGAATTAAAATAAATTAATCTCGCTAGTAAGACGGTGGATGGTGCCAGCAAGTACAAAGCCTAATCAAATTAATTTATTATTTACAGTTGTCTCTAAAGAATCCTACATGCATGCAATGAAAGTGAAATTTAGTCCCTTATCCCTATATTATTTTTCATGATTGACCAAGTCCTCAAAGTTCAATATATGTGAGTTAGTCCATCAGTTTTAGATAAGACAAATAAACTTTATGGACTTGATCAAAACCCAAAGATTTGAAAAATGGAATGGATATCGAACCGGACACCTGGCCAATTCGTTGGTCCGTAATTTTAATCACAGAAAAAGCTTAGGGAGTAACCATACTTTCTCACTACTTTAAGTGAGAAGGTAGATAGTGATTTTAAAGATAGCCCTTTTATTTGATAAATAATTAGCCCTTCATATACTTTCTTTTACCTGAGAAGCATTTTTAATATGATAAAGCCGAAATGCATCCTTCTCACTGAAGACAGATTCTGTAGACTGCAAATCAGCTCCAACATTTGCCCTGCCATTATCAAAATGCACTTAAAAGTTAAAATATATATAGAGAGAGAGAGAGAGATAGAGAGAGACAAACCAATAAACAGCACAAAGTGTGTTTTTGAATTTTAATGCATAATACTCCTAATGATTTGCTAAAAAAATCATATTATATTTATTCAAATTATGTAATCTTTGCAACTATAATAAGAAAAAAAAAATATTTACTAAAAGCCAACGGTTTTTTGACAAAATGTGTTATTGCTGAGCAAATCAACCCGTCTCTTCTAACACGCCCATTTTACTTACAAGTGATGGCGAGAAATCAGCCGTTGGTAGTCACGCAGTAACACACTGAGCTCCTTCAAACATATTGAATTTGGGGTAGAATTTCGCCAATGCTCCCTAAGTGCTTGAACTGCCTGCATTAACAATAACATATTTTAGTTCCATAATTTGGACATGTGTGTATTGCATACCGACTACAGACGCAGATTGAAGGACAAAAGAAGTAAAACTTGTCAACATATTTGACCTGTTTGTTAGTAAATGTTTTATTTCCAGTAATGCTTGATGCCAATTCAAGCAATTCTTTATCATCGTATTCATGAATCATTTGAAGAATATCACTAGAAAATGAAACAGCAATATTTAATCTTTTTTGTAGCTCTGAGATGGCTGACCCGTCCATCTGGTTCTCCTGGAAGCACAAAGTAAAGAAAAATTTAATGCAAGATGAATTTTTTTATGCCATTTACTTATGAATGGGTTTATGTAGGTGATCTTTTATTTCTAAGGTCGGTAAAAGAAAACATCAAAAGGAAACAGGTCAAAAATTCGAAAGTTGCCCGAACTCCAAAGTACATTTTGTTAAAGCATAAAACGCCCAAAATCCTTTTATCCAGAAAACTATGTTATTGCTGATACAATATAAATGTTGTAATTACATTTAAAACACTTAAATAATATATAAAAAGTTCTAACATTTTAGACAATGGTGAAAAGGCGAAATGAAAATGCTAAGAAGACATAGGCATGTAAATTGGAGGTAGCAGAGATGAGAACGCTAAGGTGGATGTGTGGCACACTAGGTAAGATAAGATAAGAAATGAGGTCATTATTGGGAGTGGCCAATATATCAGATAAGATAAGAGAGGGTGGTTGAGATGGTAAATGGACACGTTAAAAGGAGACAAGTGATAGCCACGGTTAGAATCGTGGAAACTCTTACGGTGGAGGGGAGTAGAGGCAAACCCAAACTAACCTGGGAAGAAGAACGGATTAGGCAGGATTTGTTACACCTAAATCTCTCTGAGAATCTAAGGACATGGTCGAGGATAGGAGTTTGTGGACACGCAAAATTGAGGTTAAAGGCCTTTAGGGGTAGGGCACTGTTTGTGCTTTTAGTCTTACCTTACGAGTCTAGTTTAACTATTTATCTTATTTATTTAGCTATCTTATTTATTTATCTACTCTTTTTTGGTGGTGTTTGCGTACTATTGCTTAGTTGTGTGTCTTGTTAATGTGATGCTCGTTCAGGTTATACGTATTAGCAAATGTAAATCCTAATTTAATTGACTTTTATGTGTACCTGGGAGCCGGGGGTCTCACTGGAAGCAGCCTCTCTATTCCTACGGATAGAGGTAAGGCTTGCCTACATCTATGTCATCCTCCCCAGATCCCACCAATAGCTTACCTGTGAGTGGGATTATACTTGGTATGTTGTTGTAGTTTTAACTTTTCAAGGCCAAAAACATCCTAAACTATTTCTATTAAAAAAGATAATCACTGAAATAATCCAGTTTTTGTAATCATATTTAACATTAACAAGTTTTAAAAAAAAAAATCACAATTTTCGGGAAAAATATAAAAAAAAAAAAGAAATCGGTTAAACCCAACCAAACCCAACCGTTACCAGAAATTCCTTGTTTTGATATGTTATTGAACCTGCCTGTCCTGCCAATGTTACCACTTTTAACTTCCTAATCCAAAGGTTATAACATGATTCTGTTAAGGAGTAAAACATGATTTATTAAGCACGAATTGAAAGAGAGGAATACATCAGGTTTAATATAACAACCTTTGTTTTGGATCTGAAGCCGCTAGGCATGGAGGAATTGTGACTTTCATGAATTGCTTCTGATGGAGATGCAGCTAATCGCTTTGTAATTGGATCATCTAAAAGTTGGAATTAGTTAGCTCTTTAAAAGAGGGTTATGGGTACGGATCAAAATGGGTGAATTTGATACTGGTCATTCAGATCAACACGAAACACTTTGCCCAACTCTTTTTAGCTTTTTATTATTAACTAGTGCAAGTGTGTGTCGCATATGATCACAAAAAAAAACCTATTATGTCCATAATAATCTATTTTTTTGAACAAAATGCTGATAGAGGTTCCAACTTTCATGCACTATAAAAATATTGAAGCCAACATTCGACCCATTTGACCCATTGTAGATAGAACATATCCCGATTCTACCCATTAATAAGTAAATGGGTCAAAATTGCCCCCTCTACATAAATCAATCATAAAAACATATTGAAATAATCTTAAAAACTTGGGACTTCTGTGTTCAAATCCAGATTTAAAAAAAAAATACCTTCTGGGACTAACCACCATAAATCGCCATGCGTTACTTTCCATCAAAGCCACCGAATAACAAATATCGGGAGCCAATAGATGTCATGGTGTGGTAAGCACGAGCAGAAGGAGCTTCACTGTTAGTTGTCAGGCGTTTCCACTGCACAGACACTGATAATAAAAAAATGAATGCCGAAAGGAAAATGAAATCTAAACAGATTTAGAACGGGATCCAACAGATGAGCCAAAGTTAAGAAAACAGATACTTATAAATAATCAAGTTGGCAAGTTTGACTTGTTTACTTATAAATGGGTTGATTCATGGTATATTTCATCACTAACAGGTCAAATGGATTATAAAAAAAAATAGCTTAATAGACTAAGGTCAAGTCTCTAAAGTCAGATAAGTTCTTTAATGCATAAAACTAGTGAAATAGTTTTATTCAAAAATCAGAATCCATTGAAATAACTCCCATTCGGAAATAGTTCCATATATATCCTTCTATAACCATCAAAATTTCTTGCATATTCATCAAAATTTCATGATTTCATATTTACCCTTTTACAATCACTAGAATGACATACTTATCCATTCCATAGTAAATAAAATAAAATCAGTGACTATTTTTTTTATTTAGCGAGACAAACTAGGAAAACAATATTACTGTGAATTATTTTCAAGCAAAGTGTTCTGCTTGCTTATTCAGTGAAACAGATTGGTATAATTGATTTATTCTATTTAACAATAGGTAAATATAATATGATATTTTCAGCGTTTCGAAATGCCAAATATGAAATTTTGAAATAGTAGAAGGATATATGTGAAATTGCCAGGTAACTTTGGCAAAAATATTTACCACACTAATTATTAACAGAAAAGGCACAAACCCTTGGACATATGTGTTTCGGATAAACCCAACCAGGACTTTAGACCTGTACCAACCATTACCTGTATGATCTGTTACCCAACCCACACATTTTTGCCACCTCTAATAAAGGAAATATGATCAAAATCTTAAGTGAAACACTCACCCCTGTCTAGAACAACACAATCATTATAATAAACATCATAGCGACTCAACCAACCACCAGTTCCATGTCCACCAAACATGAGAAGCTGAAAAGCATAGAATTTACTTGAACTGTGTTAATGAAATTTGAAAATATATATATATATATATATATATATATATATATATATATATATACGTATATGTGTGTGCACGTGTCAACATGCAGCCAAAATATGGACTAGTAGACAAAAACAGGACTAACATAGTGGCCTCCAGAAGTAACAGTATGGCCACAACGGGCGGCTGGAGCTTGACAGGAAGCTTTAATAGGGTCCATCCAGGAACTTCAGTATCTTCCTTACACAAGAAATTAAAAGAAACTATTTTAGGTAAATAAAAGAGAAGTTGGAGAAACGGGGAAAAAAAAGTGCACAATGTTAATATTCAAATAATCAACTTCCAATTTTATTCTTGCTGTTTCCAATAAGATTTCAGGGCTTGCCAAGGACTATTACTTTGGTTTCAAATTAATTTCCTTGAGCTCATAAAGTCATAACTTATATTTGCGACACTGTAACACTGAAATGAATTGAGTATAGGTGTAATGTAACAACCAATTGATTTTTAAATGTTAGCTTAAGCATACACACTTACAAGTTGATACATGTAAATGTGTGTGCAAGTAATATTCACTGCAGCATCTAATCAATCAATTTATTATATTGAACTTAAAAGCTTTTTAAAAAATGATAATAGCATACCCTCTTCAATGAGACCCTTCAACGCCCATAAATCACCCATGATTGGCCCGCCACCTCCTGTAAACATTGACAGGATCATCTAATGAATATTATATATATTTTTTTAAAAGACATGAATGGGAATTACATGTGAGGACATATAAAACACAACCGCATAAACAAGTTAATGGTTAATAGATATTAGTATCATTCTACGAGGTGCACTTGTATTGATTGCAATAAATTTAGAGAAGGAGATATCAAGAAGAGAAGAAGATGCAAATAGTTCTTTTCTCAATCACTCTTTTAAGAGTATATCAGCAAACAAAACAAGAAAGATAATGTATTCTCCAATAAGATATCTGACTTTACTTAAGTTGGCATTTCAGATGTGTGATCTCGATTACACATTTAACATAACGTACTTAGATTTTGACATCATTTGTGTGATCCTGAGAAACACTTAGAGAGTTAGAGAGAAAGAAAAGGAAAAAAGAGAGAAAAGAAAGGAATATTGTATAATTTGTATTATTGTTTATTTATTTCTGCTCTTGTGTTGAAAAGAAAGGAAGTATATTGTTTTAAAATAAGTATGTAAGAGAGAAGGAAAACTGACAGTTTTACAATTGTGCCCTTCATGTGCAAATGATTATAAATCTCATACTAGACAACAAAAAACATTCCACATCAAGGAAAAAATGTTTCAATGTTAAAAAAATCATAATTTACTCAAAGTATCAACACAATTATCCATTCACTAAATTCAAAAAAATGGTTCATGTCAACATGTGATCAAGCTTCTTGAAACACTTGCATATTGTGTTATCCTAATTATCGACATCGGAAGTTAACAACCAAATAGTGTGTGTGCATATTCTGGATCATTTCTATCTTTTTTAAATGTAGGCCAGATAAAGTCTTAGTCATAATTTCTGAATAGAAGTTAATGCATCTTCTTCAACTCTTTCTTACTTTTTATGTAGTAGTTATTTACACAGGATGGCTTAATTGTAATTTCCATAGAACGGGGTACTTATCTCACCTCTTCCACCATACACAAGCAACCGCTTCTCAACCATAGTGGCTGTATGACCACATCTTGGTGGTGGCAATGTTCCTGAAAACGCCAGCTCAGTCCACTCCAATGACACTGTTTAAAAATCATAAATAATATCTTAATGTGTTGATAAAAATGTATACAGAAAATACATTAATATATAACACGTAACTAAAAGAAAAAGGATAAGATTTCAAAGGCAAAATCTTTACTTGTATCCAATATAAATACGTCAGATAACCACTTTTTACCATCCCATCCGCCATACCTATGGCCAAGCATTTAAGTTTCACTAATATAATCGTGTAACATAAACCAAAGAAGAGATTATGGGAAAATAATGTGGAAGCAGTTCTGACATTACTATTTTTTGATTCCAATAGCTGAAGCAGCTGCAAAATCTCTTGGTGAAGGCAAGTCACCAAAACTCGTAAGCTCGGACCATTGCCAAATGTCTGAAAGTATAATTAGATGCCAATAAATTACTCATCAAGAAATTTATAAATTGTAGTTGTTGAGTAAAAAGTTTATAGTTGAAGGGCTTCACCAGTATCCAGGACCCAAAAGTCTCCCAACCTGCAGGTTGAGTATCTTTATAAGTAATAGATAACTAGTAATATATCGGCCTAAAACACTTCCAATATTTTTCTTTCTGTAATTATGTAAAAATATATTAACTAAAGGTTGATATTTAACAACCTTTTGGTACCAAGTCTGCGCCAAAAACAAACATATGGCAGTCAATTGCAATGGCAATATG